>JAOPJI010054839.1:0-14269 GCA_027122695.1 Merluccius productus
CACACACACACACACACACACACACACACACACACACACACACACACACACACACACACACACACACAGGAATAAACTGCTGTAACTGCTGAGGCTGGCAAGCAGTTGGCAGTCGTCCTGACTACCGACCCCTGAAGGCTTTTCTTGGCAGCGTGGCACGTGGTCTGGCAGCACTGGGTCAAAACATCAGTCTGAGTAGGAGGACTAGGGAAAGGTCCTGCTGCTACCCTGGGTGATCATCATCATCATCGTCATCATCATCATCATACCCGTGACTAAAGGAAACACCATCTGCGCAGTCCTGCCCTCTCACCACCGCGTTGTCAGACGCCGCCCTTCCCCCGCCATCAGGGGGTTGACACGAAGACGGGGGGGGAGCCCAGTTAGTCTTTTTCGTGTTGTTGGTATCATCACAAGATCTGTGTTTGAAAATAGACGCCAGAGTGGAAGACGCCAAAATGGTGAAGCGAAACGAGCCGTTGAGCCATCTGGCTGGAGCGGTCTCGTCTCCAGTCCGCCAGGAGGATCGATCTGAGCTATTTCCGTGTGACAGAAACACTCGCAGGGATGGTCTGGGCAAGATGTTATTTTTTAAAATCAAGATATAGCAGTCGGGTACAATCATTAGGGAAACCGAGGCGTTCCCCGTCTGTCCTTCATAAAGCCTGAACCTCTTGCACATCTTGGAGATGAGTGCTTTGCTAAAACGCTCATCATAACACTCATAGGACCATGCGGGAGGAAGAGCCCTGCCCAGCGCCGCTTTCTTATCCCGCTCCCGCTGGATTTCTGACCCATTACCGCGTTCCACTCCCGCCTGCACCCGGGAGATTTGCATTGGGTCCCACAGAGAGAGAGAGAGAGAGAGAGCGAGAGAGGGCAAAGCGAAAGCGAGAGCTGAAACTGATTAATAAAATAAACAAAATCTGACACATTTCTCAGTAGTATCTTGTTGTGTGTGTACAGGAATCAATGCAATCTGTATGAAGTGGAGCTTGACCGGGGAGATTTGTGCCCGTTGGAGATAAGACTTTTGCAGCAACTAACAAAGTCCAATTTGTTATCCATCTTTGTCAGTAACAACTGAGAAATGTGTCCAAATGTCAGACTTGTTTCCTTGCTTTGCCGTTGCATTGTAATGAACTGCTTTTATCTTCTCTTTAACTTCATTTGGTGAGTCCATCTGGTTAGCGCAAAATTCCAGGACCGACCCACGGTATATTTTTGGACCGCCCGCTGCAAACCCGCAGCAGCCAATTAAAAACCGCCCGGTCCAGCCAGCAGCCAATTGAAAACCGCCCGCTCTCGCAAAGATCTGTGTTGGGTCCCGTTTCCAATGCAGGGCTTACACATATTTTGACACAAGCACACACACACATGTTCAACAACAACACTCTGCCAGTCTAAAACACTTCCCGGGTTCTGCCTTTATTGCAGTGAAACGCAACGTCAAGCCAAAATAATGAAAGACTATCACTCAACTGTCAACGGCCGCGAGCACACACACACCTTTTCACAAGAGCATACATTTGTAATTGTGGTTTTTCTGACCAGTCAAAAGATGTATTTACAGCATGTATTGTCTTGTGTTCCTTGCACTATTTCATTTGTGGTTTTGGAAGGTTTTGGCCTTTCTAAAATCAGATCATCAGACAGACGGAGAATAAAAAAATACTCAACAATCACATGGTCTGTGACAGCTGGTACCTGTGAATAGTGAAAAGTGAATACATAGCACATCCCATACTAAAAATACCACAGGGAGCATTCAGTTTATAAATAGCAACAATAGAAGAACAAGATAACAATAGAGCAATCTGACGCCGGTGAATCAGCAAAAAAGGGAAAAAAGGAAATGACAATGCAAAAAGGTAAAATATGGTAAATAGGCTCGTGTCCATACGGTTGGATAAATTGGATTCTGAATCCAGTAATCAGGGGGCGTAGACCAAATACTGCATTTATTGATTGTAATGCATGATGTGGCTGCGATCTTCACATCGAACAACTTGTGTAAAGATATCATGAGTCTAATGTGTTTTGAACATGTATATTATATATATCTGTATATTTTTGGCGAGCAAACATTCAATGCATCCCTCATTTTTGTTTGTCATTGTTTTATTAATTTCAATTTTGACAAACGCCCCTCCACAATGTTGACTTCCCAATAACCAATCACACACACACCGTCCGGGAGGTCCATACTCCCCTAGTAGCACATGCTGCACTTCCTGTTGGCATCTATAATAAATAGAAATATACGTATCATATGTGCCCCCTACTGCACCCCCCTCCTTGTCATTGGGGAAATATTGACCTCCTTGTCATTATTGTCATTGGGGAAATATTGTGGGAAACTGACAGCAAAACAGCGTTCTGCTATAGAAGAATACACAATGCATGATACTGATACTCATGACTGGCTTCATGTACGGAGAACAAAGAGAAAAACTAACACAACAAGTGACTGAATAGAAAATACTTTAGCATACATATTTCATGGTGCACAACAGAAGCAACGCGCACACCAGCACCATGCAGGCGCGCACACGCACATCTGCACCGTGCACGCGCACACATCAGCATTGTGCACGCACACACACACACACACACACACACACACACACACACACACACACACACACACACACACCAGCGCCGTGCATGCGCTAGGGACGCCACGGTTCTCCATATAATATTGTACCATACGGTACGCCGTCCATGGTTCAATACGCACTTGCGAATTGGGGCATTTTTTTCAATTTATTCAAATTAATTTTATTCAAATTCAGTTTTTCAATTCTGTGTTACTAATTTACTTGCAGTTGAATACAATGATGAGGCGACGAAAACAGAAAAATTACTGTCAGTACGCATTGCTTGCCCACGGATAGTTGGACCTCCCGGGCAACAGAGAAGGACCTCACTGTGACGGTCCACAATTTGTCGGATTGGGCGATGAAGAGCGCAGTGCTGCAAACTCGTCCGTTATATGAAAGTCATACAAGCGCACACTTGGCAGAGGAATTGGCAAATGCGGTGACTAAGTGGAGGTTGGAGAGGCCAAACCGAAATAAAGAAATCATTTTAGAAATAGTACAAAACATACCGAAACCGTGACCCGAAAACCGAGTGTACGTATTGAAACGTGGGCTAGCTGCGTTTTTGCATCCCTGGCACGTGCGCACAACAGCACCGGGCACACGCACATCAGCACCGGGCACACGCACACACCTCAGCACCGCTGCTGTAAAAAAATAATATCCTAGGGGGAACACTGCATCCTCGTCTCTCATAAGAGCCCACACACCAAGGCAGTGCAAGGCAGTGATGACAGAACCGATCTCACGGCTACCGTGAAACTATTCTGAACTAATACCCCATTAGCTGGAATGTCAAAAATTGCCGGCGGACAAAATAACATGTTGTGTGGTTACTGCAGTAATAACACTTGATTACTTTTGGGCTCGCTCATAACTCGGAGAGTCGTGTGTGTGTGTGTGTGTGTGTGTGTGTGTGTGAGAGTGAGAGTGAGAGTGAGAGTGTTTCAATGACATGGGGGGTTGAAGACCTCACAAGTTTGGGAGGGTATCCTCCTTTTCTCAGAAACAAAACCAAAAAGGGTCGATGGCTTTCCAGAGAGGGCCGGTGGTCGGGGAGGAGGCGTGGGGAGTCACACACACACCAGACCGCCCAACCACCTTCCCCCTCCTCTTTGGTTTACAGTAACTAGGCAACGCATGCTTGAAAAGGATTCAGCTGGCAAAGGCAGACCCATCAAAGGAGGAAACGACAAGGCACAGTGGCTTACTCCTGTACAATCTCTCTCATGTTCTCTCTCTTTCTCTCTCTCCATCTCTCATGTGCCTCTCCTTCTCTCCATCTCTCATGTGCCTGTTCTTCTCTCCCGGATCCTCTTTCAAGAAACACAAATTGCACCTGAAGCACTTGAGCATTAAGGGCATTGCTGTTGCGAAATGTATAACACTGCCAACATAAAACCAATATATATATATATATAACAAGGCAGGACCAGGATTCAAATTACCAGAAGGTCAGATGGGCAAAGTGTCAGATGGAGACAAAGTTAATGCGAGCGACATCCAAGTTTCCACTGCAGGATCTTCCCCCAGGAACTAGGAACCTTTGGAGGAACTCATCCCTGCGTTTCCATGTATCTAAAAGTTCTGGGTACTTTGGGTGATATTGCGGCTCAAGAGAGATCAAAGCAAGAGAAAAAAGATGTATGCATTGCAGATGTACATGTTGTACATGTAGATGTACTACACACACGCGTGTCAAAAGTCCAGGCCCTTTGGGTTTTAGGCCAAATCAATGCTTTGATTCGCTTTCTTTTTTTGGCTCCAATCCCCCTTATTGATATTGCACTGTGTTGCAGCAAAATAGATTACTACAAAGACCAATAACCGCTGCACCCTTAAGAACGAGATGCAAAATGCCGAACTTCTAACAGATCATACCGGTCACCGCTACAATTGCCTAATTTGTCCGCCGCTGCCTCGGAGGGAAAATTCCTGATCCGAGCGTTCTCAAGCGCATTTTGGTTTCTGCATGCGCGATTACTCTCACTGATTAAAGGGCATCTCCTCTCTGTTGTGTGCGTTTGTCTGTTTGAGAGTATGTTTACACACGGTTGTGCGCCAAATATCCCCATTAGAGCCGCCAATTAATCAGTGCAGGAGGGGCCTTTGGTGTGACAAGGTGTTGTCCCCTGTGGCCCGGGGGGGGGCCCTCAGCCAGACGTCACACCCTGGGTGACAGCAATTAGGAGCCAGCCAGGGCCGCCGCTGCAGCTGCCCAGTAGAGCGGGGACTCCTGAAGGAGTGGCGGATGTTTCAGCATTGGATATTTTAATACAGTTGTCATTAATTGCATGTTCCTTGTCAAGCAAGCCTCAAAACACACACACACGCCTCAAAACACACACACACACACACACACAGTGTGTGTGTTTCATACAAATTGAGATTTTAAATGGATTCATTCCACGGCCACAATATGAATAATTCAAGGGGGTCCTCATTTGTGGGTTGAATTATGTTGTGAAATGTTGCAACAGCAGCAATTAGCAGTTTTAACAAAACACCCAAACACTGCAGATTGATATTCTACATCTGTCATCAATTCTGGGGAAAACACAGGCTGGTAATTGCAAGCTGGTAAACTACAGCAATGCAAGGTAGGGGTGGGCGATACAGCCTCAAAATGATATCACGATATTTTAAGGAAATTTGCTATCACGATATTTCTGACGACAGAAAAAATAACGAGAGTACAGCTTGCATGGAAGCTGCATTTATTAGTGCAAACACAATGAAGGGCAATTTTCCATCCTTCCTGTCCAACTAGCTAGCTACTGTCGTTGATGACGGACTACCTATTTCGAAGTGTGAATCTATTGCCACCAGGTGGGAGCAGCAGCAACATTGTATTGCAATAGTGACACAGCATTATATACAGTGACACAGCATAAGTCCAATGTAAACACATGGAGTGCAGCTAGGGAGCGCTCCAGCGATGCTCAGTTGAGTCATTCGTTTACTTTTGGGCCGCACATCCCCAGCTGCCATCTCCTCCTCACGCTTTTCAGAAAGACTCTCCGACGCCTCAAAACGCATATCACATGACCATTCACGTACACCGGGTATGCGCATGCCGGTATAAACAGGAAGCAGATTGTCTACTCTGCGGTTGGTTGCTTAATTGCAGAACATACTGAGAAGCAAGAACAGCAATGGCGAAAAGTAAGATCAGAGATTTCTTTGTTTGGACCGACGACGTTTTGTCGAGGTTTGTTTTCTTCCGGAAAGGGGTCATGTCATGATAGGGGCGTGACGAATCAGGAAAGGACAAGTTGTGACTGATAAGACTCAATCAGGAAGCGAACATGGGTGTCTGCGTCATCGGTCTCTAAAATCTCCGTATCCGCCTGTCCGGCCGAGTCCAGACTGAAAGGCAAACCCTGGAGTATTCAACATGAAACAGGGTCCGCTGTGTTTTCAATAATCTCCGCTTGAGGGATACTAAAATGCCGGAGTAGTGTGTACAATAGGCATAACCATAGCAAACGTTATGCACTTTAAGATGAAAACATTAGCGTGGCTGTAGCTAGCCTGGTTGAACTCAGTGTGTTTTTGCTTCAAGTGATGAAACAAGTTTGTTGTGCTTCCACCTTTAGCAGTAATGTTTTTCTTGCATATTTGTGCAAAATATTGTACTTTGTTGGAGGTCTGACCTCTTGTAGCCAAACCATTTCCACACTATTGAAGTAGCTCCCTTTTTGGGGGAGACTAAATCGTCATCATCGGAGGCTGCCGCTGCTCGGGCAGACACACTGCTCTCGCTCTCAGACATCTCTGGGCTTAGGTCATTGTTGAGCGCATGCACGCTAGGGATCGTAAAATGTGTCATACGTCATCGCGTAGCTATTTCATTGATATCGCGATATGAAACTTTATCATGTAAGAATTGATGTATTATCGTATAATGTATTATCGTAGATGGTATGATATGGCACAGCCCTAATGCAAGGCAGGGCTGCTGCCTCTCTTGCACCCCAATGCCAAACACAGAATACCCACAACCACGTGGCGGAGAAGGGGAAAAGGTTAAGCCTGATCCATCTGGAAGTACATAATCCTGCCCCCCACTTGGGCTTAGGATCAACACCGGGAAGCTTTTCCTGCCGTCACAATAAATGCCATTTCATAGTTATTATTGTTATTGCTGCATTTTGAAGTACGATTGGAGCCGCTCTGCAGCTTCTTGTTGTGAACAAGAAGCTGCATCTTTCTGTCTCTTCTCTCGTTCTCTAATCCTCCACACATAGAGAAAGAAAAAAGGATGTCATTTTTCTTTGGTTCGCACTAAAAGTAGTCTCACAAACCAGACTTCAGATTAACATCTAAAGTCTGATGGCAGATATGCTCAAATCCGAGCGAACAACGCATTTCATTTTCTTTCGCTTCAAATTAGTTTCAACCAATCACGTTGCTGGGGGCGGGAATCTGTAGAGGCATGTTGCATGAAATTAAATCGATACTGGAAACAACCTGGCCGGCGGAACCACAACAAACGAGATGTGGCTGACCACTGGATCTCTCTTCTGGATCTCAGATCCAGAAGAGAACCGATAACTAAAATGACAGGATCGTCTTCCCACTGTCGGTTTCCCTCCTCGGCTATAGCGCAGTCGATCTTCTGGATCTGAGATTACACTAAAAGTAATGGAGATTCTACAGCAAAGAAAATGTCCACGTTCAAGTGAGCAGGGAACCGTGTGTGCGGTTATCACTTACTGCCAGAGAGACCTGGCCCCCAAATGTTGATTGCAATAAGGTATTGTCACTATAGGAATTTGGTTAGACTACAAACACAATAAAACAGTGTGGAAGAGGCCGCAAGACGACGTGCCACTTGGCCAGCTGGCACCAAAATAAATAAATAAATCCAGACCAGAATGTTAGTTATGCAAAGTGCTACAGGAAGTGATTGCTGGTTCAATGAAAGCTGTTGCACTGTTGTTGTTGCTATGTGATGTCCTAAACTGCATCAACACACACGCACTCCTTCACACTACTCCTTGTCCCTTCACACTAGCTAGCACTCTCTCCCCCTCCCTCCCCCTCTCTCTCTCTCTCCCTCCCTCTCTCTCCCTGCATTTCTCACTGTGGTCGGTCCTGTATCACGCTGTAGAAGGAGCCATGGATGACAGGGAGCCCATCTGTGCGAAGCTGCGAGACACATTCTGAATGTGTTGACATGTCCACAGAATGCAACACACACGCACGCACTTAAAAACACAACAAGCTACAGTGTGTTGATTGACGAGATTGTTGTGTAAAAACACCGCACATTGGCTAGATTTAGTATTTAAACGTACATCTTTCCAGTGCCGTGTCTCATCATGGCTCATCCGATTGGCTGGTTCTGTGCTACTGGTCACGGCGGCGCCGGAGGCAGCTTCCACCCCCGCTGACCAGGTATGCTAATTATCGCAAACACCTGCTAGAACGGCTAGCATTGCCCATTTGCCAGCACCGGCAGCCCCGTCTGACGGCTGCACGCCCAATTAGCCTCGGAGATTAGCCTTGGCGGCGGCTCTGCTGCACGACCGGGGACACAAAAGAAATGCCACGACAGAAACTACCGAGAACTGAACACGGTGGTGTTTTTGAAAGGCCATATGGCTCCTTGTTGTTGTGGAGGACTTGAAGTGAGTGAGGCGGTGTTTCGAAGTTGTTGAACCTTTTTGCTTAACGCTCCAACATGGGGATTAGCGTACTGGATCTTTTGGAAGACCAGAGGTTGCTCTGCCATGGGCGGTTCGTGACTCACATGCTAATTCTGCCGGCAGCAGATGAAGTGGTAGCGTCACGCCTGAGGAATGACCACTGCCCTACGCCCTCCCTCCACCCCTCCCTTCGCTCTCTGCTCCCCCCAAGGTGGACGTGTGAATGCATTTCCTCTTCCTGTTAACAAATCACCATTGTGTCGCTGTAAGCAGTTTATTGTTGCAGCCTTGTGTACACTTCAGTTTTAACAGAGTCCATCCGGTTTTGAAACCCCCTGTGACACCAGTGTTGCATGGGCCATTTTAATTTCAATGCATGGAACGGACACGCAGCTCTACAGCTACACTCCAGGGTATTGACATCCTTTTACCCCATGTATCCCACAGACAGCATTACACTCTCCATAACAAGAAAGTTAGCTAAAGGAGATCCTTTTTTTTTTTTAATACCTTCAGCATAATAGGAGCCATTGATTGGCCACGGTGGAAGAGTCACACGATCAGCAGCTGATGGCATTATGGGTAGGGAGCAGAGAGGACACTGCAGCCCGGAGCGTAACAAGAGCAGAACAGAGTCCTTTCAATGAATAAGCATTTGAAACATTGTTAGACTACATGGTGTGTGTGTGTGCGTGCGTGCGTGCCTACATTGCAAACTTTTGCTTAAATGGAACATTTTCCATTTCAATTTCCATTTAATAGACCAAATTATGGACAAAACTGTTCAGGTTTGTCCAAAATTATGGACAAACCTGTTAGGCTGGCACCATTCTGACACACATGCACAGGGCACGCATACATGCACCGCTCGGCCAGGTGTACACAGCATGTGTTCATGTGTGCATCACGGCGGAGACATTAAGATGTTATTGTGAGCAGGCCGCCGCCAGCTGTGCCACAGAAGTGTCTCTCTCTTTCTCTCGAGTGGCCGGGGCGTCACATCCATTTGGACGCGAGTCTTGTTTCGGTTCCCTCTTAGTCAAATGACGCACTTCAACCGGCAAAACAGACTTCTGATGAGACCCTCCAAAAGCATGGACATGAGTAGGCAGCACATGGAAACATGCCACGAATAGTAAAGTGCATCACTGTGATGCACTTTACTCAATGAAAACTCAATGAGTCATTTACTCCTTCACAAATGAAAAGCACAGAGTATTTTCTCATTCTCATATTTTCTAATTTCTCAAGGCGGTCTTCAAAAAACCACATGGCATATCATAATACCCAAAATATAAGACGATATCTAGTCTCATGTTCCGATATCAATATCATATCCCCAATCTCTTTTAGGAGAGAGGCAAAGTCTTGGTTCTAAATGGTTGGCGCATCCAGCACGATGGTCGGACACCCGTGGACAATTTGGATATTAATTTAGATCCAATTCCTATGCGAGACATCTTTGGCGCTGTGTAATTAACATTTGTAATTCACTCAAGCACACTGCAGGTCGTCATGACATAACTTTTTCTGCGACGGGGGGCGGATTTAGGATAATTGTGGCTCTGTCACAAGCCGATTAGCAGCAGCATGGCCCATTGTCCCTCATTCCCTTTCACAATCTATTTTACATTCTCTCATTACTCGACTCAGAACTCACCTGCAGTGCAGACATAATGCAACAGCCACACAATTAGATACCCAAGCAAATGCAAGGATTCAAACGCTCCAAAACCATGATTTCTATTATCTAAACTCCTGACATCTTTATTCATAACATATTCATTGTCTATGGCATTGCAGCATGTTTGGAATGGGTGGGAGTACCAATACAGCGCAAAGAGAGAGACTGGTGCTGCATTTTACTTTTTACATTTGTCATCAACCTAACAATGCTAATCTAAGCAACCCTGTGTTTAACCTCTTGATTCATTGTGGCATGAGCAGCCTTCTTTTCTCATTACTACCAAATAATTACTTTTGAGATGTCAGCAAGATGAGAACGAGAGAGAGCTATAGAGAGAGAAAGTGAAAATGAGTTTTCCATGTGGCAGGGGAGTCAGCCACACTAAGTCTAGGCAGACAAGATGAGATTGTCACAGGCAATTGCCCTTTCATTAGCATGTTTTGAATCAGTCCATTTGTTTCGAAAATGGAAACCTTTCCCCGCTGGAAATGAGGTCTTGTCGATGAGTAGAGACGGGGTTGTTGCGGTGACCAAAAAAACGCAATTGGTGTCAGATGATAATGAAATCGGAAAAAATCTAAGTTATTATAATTGACTTTCATGGCATTGTGTATCAAGTCAAATAAACTAAAAAGATCGGTTAATGTTTCCAGTCGGCCAGACTCTCTCTGCTGACAGCGCAGATCAGCAACACGAGGATTTATCTCGGTAACATTCCCTTTCAAATACCAGAGGGACTAGTTTGGTTTTATTACAAACACAGTAACAGCCCGGCTTGTAAGAATGTCATACCAGACCATCGATAGTTCAGCCAGAACAGGCCGACACGATTTCTTATCTCACTCAAAAGAAAACAAATCAGTGAAAAAAAGCTGAAGGACTCGGATAGGTTGTAGATCTGGGTCAAATAGTCTGTGATTCCCGGCTACGAGACTCCCTCGGCTCTTAAACTATATGCATAAGTAATGGCTTCGCCAGACTCTAATTAGCCCACTTCTCGCGTTGTAGAAGTAACTACCTTTGAGCAGCGACGACGAGACCGACTGACAAGCTCAGGGCCATTGTTAATTTACCGAGGTCTCTTATTAAACTAAACATGCACTGCGTGTGCAGTGTGTGTGTGCAGTGTGTGTGCAGTGTGTGTGTGTGTGTGTCCTTCTTCCTGTGTTGGGAGGGACTGGGAGTGATGACTATCTGATCCTGCAGGACCAGGGGGCCACAGGCTTCAACTTGAAGCAAGAGGCAACCGTGTGTAGCGGAGACTGGTGGTTGCAAACCGGAAGTTCCCAGTAGCGCATAGACCAACGTGTTCGGAGACTATCGCGACTCGAGGTGCCCGCGCCCATAACGCGCTATTTGGGTTGCCTGACTTGCACCACTGAGCAAACCTTATGAAATGAATGGGCCCCATTTTGTCTGTCTACTACGTGTAACGAGTGATTGATTAGCTCTCCTTTGCCTCTTGTCGTGAGACAAGACATGGCCTTTTTTTTTTGTTGTTCCTGTAAAAAGATGTGCATACTTGTTCAAAAATACAATGATGACTCAAGGGGAAACGCAGATTTGTTCAGCTGGTTCTTTTTTCGTCTGCGGATATGTGGAAAAAAGTAGACGAAACACACACAAACCATCAGCTAAGAAGAACACATACACATCAAGTCTGGCTGTCCAGTAGTTTATCCGTTATCCGAAAGCGAACCCATTCCCATGGGTTCACATTTAGATGGCGTGCATAATCCATCTTTTAGAAAGAAACCACACAACAAAAGCAAAAAGAAAGCTGATACATACAAACACTATAAGAGACGGGAACACTTCTTCGTGCCCATGAAAGAAGATGAAAGAAGGTCATTTCATTCGGGGACAACGGTCGAGCTAATCCTGCTGCAAGTAGCTGCATAACGCAATGTTTAGCCAATATTAGTGAAAGTGTAAAATTTACACACAGAGGTGTAAATGCAGATAATAAGGCATGGCATGCCGATGCAATGGATCAGTCTCTGCTGCAGTCACAGCCCTGCCAGCGTAAATACCATTGTGTGCGTTACTGTGCGCCATTGTTCCCGGAGAATTTGTCCCAGTTCATATACAGCGCTGCGGCGGACAAAAGAAGATGGTGGTGCAGCGTTTTGGTCACAATGCACTTTAATGGGGGACTACTTTCTTTGTACATTTTGGGGGGAGTATGAAGGTTGTGTGTATATACCCGTGTCGTGTGTGTGTGTACAAAAAAACAACAACCCAATAAAACACGCGCTATAGGATCTAGAAGCGTTCACACTTCAGGTTATATTCCCCACATTTGCCGTAGCATAATTCACCCGATCTAGGGGTCTATTTACCAGAAGTTCCTCATTATCCTCATCCTCATTAAACTAAAATGATTTCATGAGGAACGTCGAAGTGCCTTCACAGTCACAATGTGGTAAATATATATATGGATTATTTTTAGGTACTAGTTAGCAAAGACGCTATTCTAACCACCATCTCAGACGCGGTACATTTGCTTCCTTCGTGGAGGAAACGCGGGAAAGATATGGAATGCAAACAGTTATATCCATCTGCCCTTATTTTACTTTGTAAGAGAGAGATCTTAAATTCTTTAACCCTACCACCGCTTTTCCGCATTCACTGTGCACACATAAGACCGGCTCTAGATAACAAGACGGAGAACAATGACCCATTTGAAGAACACTGTGTGGAAAGCACTTCTTTACAGCCCTGCCTTTTCCCCCATGTGAAATTGGGAATGCCATTAGAGGCTCAATGACAGAGTCCACTGGGTCAACTGTAATGACTTGGGTAAACAACTCAAGACACACACACACACACACACACACACACATAACACACACACACACGGGTCTTTCTTCCATCTGAAATGTGAAGCACATGCCCTCTCTTGTTCGATGCTGTGATTGATTAGTAAAGCTCCCCCCCATATGGTCGTAACACGGTGCAGACCTGCAACAGAACACCGATTATACACATGGAAAACAAACGGAGACTGAATGCAAGATTGCGAACTTCGTTCAAAAACACAAGCTACCGTGAAGACGGAGGAGCCAACGACGGACCCAACCCCGTTAAAACCCCGACAGACCCCATCCTGTGGTGTGACCATCCTGTCACACCGGTCTCTGAGATGTTGTAGTTACAACGAGTCCTCTTGAGGATGGGGGGGGGGGGCTACACGACCCTGGCGAGGTTTCTCATTACTCACAACAGGGAACCCTCATCATCCTCCACTGGGAGGACTTGGCAGCTCGGACCGAGACGCCACCACCCGTGTGGAAAAAGAAACCCTGGCACAACGGCGCCGAGTCGGTCAGATGGAGAGGAGCAGCAACCGAAGAGCATTAAATCCGAGTCATTATTATTATTACGTCATTATTACATGTTCTCGGCTTGGCATACGCTAGAAGAGCAAGTAATGCGACATTACTTTTCCTCAGTCGCAATTTTTTTGGACAGATGTTTTGGACGTCGACAGACCAATGTATCAGTTGGCCGCCATTTTTTCTCTCCTCTCCATTTCTCTCTCTCTCTCGTAAGAATGCAAAAGACAGAAAAACAGTTTAGCGTGTATAAATAAAATAAAAACTATTCACAGTACATACACGTCCACTACTCTACAACCCTTCGTCACAATATTTCCAGTGCACGCCTCGCCGGAGGTCTCGCTCTCCTCGCCGTCGCTTACGTGAGCATACAGATATGAACACGTGAACATTACACATCGTTGCTAATAATCATTCCCATTCATTTATCCTGGAATACGTGTCATTCATAGCGGCATCTAGTGCGGCTCCTCGTCAACAACAACGGTTCCTATGGCAGCGCTGTTGTTGACCAACACACAACACAACTTTTACGTGCACACACACACACACAGGGAATGCATGCAACAGCCGCTCGCTCCGCTGAGCCTCCAGCGCCTCCACACAAGCGATGACGTCGGTGCGAGTGAGTGAATAATGTCATGCTCTCCTCCTCGGTCAGCAGACTCATTGAAGCTGGGCTTCTAGACTTGGCAGGAGGACGTCGCCATCCCAGGCTTGCACACACACACACACACACACACACACACAGTAGTACACACACACAGTCAGGAGCACATGGGGCAATACGGACAACCGAGTACCGCAATAACTGTATACTGCTGAAGGGACTTGCAAGGCGGCGCATGTCAACACGTTGCAGAGCCTCCGTGCTCAGTATCAAGGCACCGCAACACAATGGGAAGCATTGACTGTGTGTGTGTGTGTGTGTGTGTGTGTGTGTGTGTGTGTGTGTGTGTGTGTGTGTGTGTGTGTGTGTGTGTG
>JAOPJI010054896.1:0-14225 GCA_027122695.1 Merluccius productus
CCGCCCCTCACGCTGTGATTGGTCTGACCGATTTTGTGTTTCCAGCACCAAAAAGCCGACGGAGCAGTGCTAGACCCCCCTGGCTGCCAAATAAATGTGCTGCCGCTAGGGGGCGTCTAGATTTCTGTCTGTCTAGAAAGTGTTTGCATCAGTCGTTACAAAAGGTAAGGGTTAGGTTTTACGGTCAGGGTAAAGGTAAGGGTTGGGTTAGGTTTTAGGGCTAACCTTAAGGGGTTAGGGTTAGATGAGCAAACAACAACAGGATAGACCTCTGCACATTAGTAGAAGACGAGATGAGAGGAGAGTATGTGTAGTAAAGTGTTTGTATGACAGAGAGAGAGAGAGAGAGAGAGAGGGTGAAATGAGAAGGACAGATATTGAGTGATATGTTTTGGTAGGTTAACATAAGGAGACCAGAGTGGTCAGATAATGTGGGGAGAAAAGTGGAGCTGGGCGAGAACAGCAAACGACAGAAAGTCAATGTGCCGTGACAGACTAAAGTAAACAGATTAAACGAGTGTAAAACATGTCTCCTGGCTAGGAGGGAGAGAACAAGAGAGATGGAGAGAGCGAAGCGGCTAGAATAAAGAGATGGGCTGGGAGAGGGAGACAGGCAGGCAGACAGATTGCAGGGGGGGCGGTTATTTATTTTGAATGGCAGGAGGATTGGCAAGGTCATGAAACGTGGCTGTCACATGACAACTGATTGATTGACAGCTGTCGATGGATGTGAAGAATGCATTAAAATACATAAAAAGACACTTCTTGTGCTATAGGTTACAGCAAAATCTATCTGTAAATAGTTTTTTTGGTTTTGCCATGCCGTGTAGTGGTGTGTTTCACAGTGTAGTGTGTAATGTTGTAATGTCTGCTGCAGTGTATAATATGCAATATTGTCCAACATATTCCCTTTCCTCTTTTTATCCCCAGTCCAGCTTTTTTTTCCCAACAGCAGTGATGATGCTGTTGAACGCACCACTGAGAAAATGAGTCTGCATCTTCGTTATTTTCTACCATTTGTTTAAAACTAACACCTGTGTTCTTTTTTTGTGTTTGTATTTGATGTGTGTGGGAGTGTGTGTGTACGTGTGTGTGTGTGTGTGTGTGTGTGTGTGTGTGTGTGTGTGTGTGTATGTGTGTGTGTACGTGTGTGTGTGTGTGTGTGTGTGTGTGTCTCTGCCTCCTTTTAAGTCCACTGCTAGTGTTATCATGCTGCAGGTGTTGCAGTGTCTCAGGCCAAGGGCTGTGAAATTGCTTCTCACGCAATGACTACACTTTGGTCAGGCCAATACTGTGAGTGATTGTGTGTGCGTGTGCGCGTGTGTGTGTGAGATTTTTTGTTACTCCGCTTCATGAACCCCAAATACACCATATGTTATTTAAAAAACGTACGGAAGCGAATTCCGTCTGCCATTTCAAAAACCCGATTTCAAATATATATTTTTCAATGTTCACTAATTCAGACACAAAAGTTGCAGATATTGAAAATACAATATTCATTACTCATATTCAACTGGTCAAAATACGGATCAGAAAATTCAAGCGATACAATTTAAAACTGAAGCAGCAGGGGAGTCCAAGGTCAGACCTAGGCAATCGAGACTGAATGCAACGGAACCGATTGATGGCCTATCAGAGCGCGGTCTGTCCGTCATGTGATCAAAGAAAACTGCTCGAGAATTGAACCCAGCGTTCGCGAACAGGGAGAACAACGAGCCTCCGGTAAGTTGTTTGGTTTGTGTTGTTTATGTGTATTTAAACTCGGAGTTCAATAAGCACAGGTCTGAAGCAACAAAGGAAAGAAAAAAATGGGTCAAGAAAAAGGGCAAATAACATAATTGGGCATCAATGGCTTTTATTATGGTACAATATATTATTATGCTAATATATTTATACATATTATATATGTAATTTAAGCAGAAATTCTCAAAAAAGGGGGTGATAGTCAGAGGTTAAAGCCACTGGACCTGATACATTAAATAAGTATTTAGCCTATCGTTATTACCCCCGCGAGGAAGAGCTGTATATCATAGCTGACACGAACCCGACAACTTACATAAACGACACGAACCCGACAACTTAGCGAAGCCCTGCCCTGTTTGTCATCGCTGGGTACAGTCCTCGAGCCGCGCTCTGATAGGCCAGCAGTCGGCGCCATTGCAATCGGTCTCCATTTCTTAGGCCTGTCCTTGGACTACCCTGCTACTTCAGTTTGAAATTGTATCGCTTGAATTTTCTGATCCGTATTTTGACTACTTGAATACGAGTAATGGTGAAAATCGTATTTCAAATATCTGCAACTTGAAATTTAGTAAAATCGAAATGGTCTTTGAAATGGCATAACTTGAAATGCCACATTTTAATTTCAAAGACTCATTTTAAATTCAAAACATTATGGCACTGATTTGCTTCCATAAAAATGGCATAGAAACACAAGCTTACAGTTCTGCTAACACGCATCCCTACAGGCAGAAACGCAAAACAAACCAATATAAATATCTAAATATCTATAAAAACATCCTATAATGACTTGTACATCTTCGTTTCAGTTGGAGATCAGAGTGTCCGGGGGGGGGTTGTTTCCGCCATGAATCACCACCAAGCTCAGGGATGCCGAACTGTCTGTTACACACGGTCGCCCGTCCAAAATAAACCAACTCCCACGCCTCCCCAACATCACAGCATGGCTGCTTTACTACGAGTCAACAAACAGACGAGGGATGCCTGCAACGTTGCTTGACAAATGGTATCTGACTGTTGCATGAGCAACACTGGGCTCTCCTCACTGGCAGGCGGTCATGGACGCGCGTGAGTACCACAGCTGTGCCTGTTTTCACCGGACCTGATGCTAAAAATCTATTAGGCGCGGAGGAAAATACGGACGTCGCAAATATGCAATGGGGAAGACGGAGAGGAAAGTCGATTATTCGTATGTTACTACCGTATGATTATCTTATTCTGTATCTAATTTGGCATCCAGAGAAGAAGAGAAGTAGAAGTACAGTTGGGACAGGCAGAGGAAGAGGAGCATAGACTAAACTTTCGTCTCTTTTTTTCGCATGGTTTAATTTTTTCTCTATTGCATGCATATATACTCACAGTGTCTCTCTCTCTCTCTCTCTCTTTCTCTCCCCCTCCCGCTCCCCCTCACTCTCTCTCTCTCTCTCTCTCTCTCTCTCTCTCTCTTTCTCTCCCCCTCCCTCTCTCTCTCTCTCTCCCTCTCTCCCTCTCTCCCTCTCTCTCTTTCTCTCTCTCCCCCTCCCTCCCTCTCCCTCTCTCTCTCCAACAATTTACAGCACAAAGCATACATAATTGGAAGCAAATAATGGTCAAAATGCACACAGAAGTGAACACAAACAGACACACACACACACACACACACACCACATTGAAATCAGCTAATAAAATCATTAGATAACCACTGTGGTATAGCTCCGTCCTCAGGGAGGACCCCTCGGCCAATCAATGAGCAGTTTGGCTGCTCAATAAACTCAATCTGCCACCAGGTCTGATCAAGACACCGGTTAACTTCAGCTCGATCGATATCCACTTGCATCACGTGTGTGATTGTGCGAGTGTGTCATTGTGTGTCATTGTGTCTGCATCTCTGTGTGTTATACAGAGCGGTAGAGGCAGACAGAGAAACAGAGCTAAATAGATAAGACAAGGTGGAAGGGAAGACAGGACAAAGCAACTTTAGAAACAGGCCTGGGAAAAAGCAAGAATAACACGCACACACAATTGAACCAATTTTTTCTTACTGAGCAATTCAAGTCAAACTAAACAAGCAGAAACAAAAACTATTTCTCAACTGATATGAAAGTATTGCATAAGATGTCTTTTTGATAATGCTCTCTACTGTTACTTTAGGCAATGTAACATTCGTACCAGTTATTGAAATGACCCAGAAACCATTACACAAAACTTAGTGTTAAGCCTTGCTCCTCCTCCTTATCCTCCATCCACCACACCCATTTCATCTCTCTCTCTCTCTCTCTCTCTCTCTCTCTCTCTCTCTCTCTCTCTCTCTCTCTCTCTCTCTCTCTCTCTCTCTGTGTCTCAGTCTCTCGATCACATTCACAAGAATGTATTTTTTCACATTCTCACACACTTTCAATTAAAATGAATTCAATTCAAATGTGTGGCAAGGAAAACATACCGCCATATTGCTAAACCACAAAAATGATAATATTTAAAAAAACACCTCCGCTCCCTGGCCCCTGATCTCATCCAGTCTTGTCTCCTTGCCAGCCTGTGTGTCTCCTAGCCAGGAGAAGTGTCTCCTAGCCAGCAGGAGGGTCTCCTAGTCAGCAGCGGTGTCTCCTAGCCAGCAGGGCTGTCTCCTGACCAGCATTGTTGTCTCCTAGCCAGCAGGAGTGTCTTCTAGCAAGCAGGATTGTCTACTAGCCAGCAGGGGTTGTCTCCTACCTAACCAGCAGGGTTTGTCTCCTAGCCAGCTGGGGTTGTCTTCTAACCAGCAGGGTTGTCTCCTAACCAGCAGGATTGTCTCTTAGCCAGTAGGAGTGTCTCCTAGCCGGCTGGGTTGTTTCCTTAGCAGCAGAGTTGTCTCCTACCCAGCTGGGGTTGTCTCCTAACCAGCAGGGTTGTCTCCTAGACAGCAGGGTTGTCTCCTAGCCAGCTGGGGTTGTCTCCTAACCAGCAGGGGTTGTCTCCTAACCAGCAGGGTTGTCTCCTAGCCAGCTGGGGTTGTCTCCTAGCCAGCTGGGGTTGTCTCCTAACCAGCAGGGTTGTCTCTTAGCCAGCAGGAGTGTCTCTTAGCCAGCATGAGTGTCTGCTAGCTATCTGGTGTTGTCTCCTAGCCAGCTGGGGTTGTCTCTTAGCCAGCAGGAGTGTCTCCTAGCCGTCTGGTGTTGTCTCCTAGCCAGCTGGGGTTGTCTCCTAGCCAGCAGGAGTGTCTCCTACCCGGCGATATGTTGTGATGCAGGTTTCTGTTGACCCCCCCCCTGATCAATAACACAGCCACCAGACCAATACACTAAAAACCCAAGTATTGATCGGTGGAATCGACAGCGTGATATTAGCTAATGTGATGTGTCTATTGTACACAGTCTCATTCAGAGTACTTAATACACTCAGACACAGTGCTCTGAATTGGCCACGCGATGCAGAGGCAGAGAACGCTAATCATCGACACCGCACAGGAAATGTCACTTTACGTAAAAACGTGTTTTACAGCTTCCACCCGTAAAAGTGTAATTAACACCGACACCGTCGTTGGTGCTCCTGCACAAACAACACCAGCGGTTGAATTTGCATCTGAACATCTCCAATTGTGAGCACTGGCACCTTTTACCGTCGACTGTAGCTAGGAGAGGGTGCAAGGTTATGGGTTTCGATCCCAAAATGTCCAGAGTAACTGTGGATCAATCGTATTCAAGCATCTGCTAAAAGACTAAAACGTCAAAGAGAACAGTAATTTGCTTGAGTCGTAGTGTCAGAAGGGACGCGCGCGTACGTCTTCGCAGACGACATCAAACTATTTCCCCTCCTTCAGGATGTCGAGTTTAGGATCATGCGGAGCGACACGAGGCATGTTGCCTGTGATCTCCTGTGATCTGCTCCACGGCTAAACTCAGACGTGTCGCCAAACAGGAGCAGCCGGCGCTAATAAACAAAACTGACATCTGCCTTTCATCCCCAGCGTGTTCAACACGAAGAGAGCGAGTGAACTGCACTGCACAGTAAAGTTTACTGTGCAGAGGCCATGACACCGGATGATTCGTTTCCATTTAAGACTCTCACGGTCATGTGAATATCAGCATTATCGCTGTGTTTTCTATGGAAACGAGGTTTCTATGGCGAGGTGTTGCCCTCGTGCCCCTGACTGAAGCAGCTGACTCCGCGTCTGGGGCGGACCATGCGGCTGCCTTCGGGGGAAAGGTGGCGGTCAGATAAAGTGGGCTTGGCATAAGGAAGCTCGGCTGCTGTTTGCACACTTGGCCTCGTCCCCGATGGAAATGGGATATCTGTTAGACGAGGTGATGGATACAATCTTTAATTACCTCTGAGCTGCGGCGTATCGCGCCGTGTTTTCTTTGGGATGGACAAGACGGAAGTTTGTCCGGATTGATGGACTGGGTCCTATCGCCATCGTTCACCGCTCTATCGCAATACCGCTCGGCTGTATTGCAATAGTACTGTGATGTATTATAAAGTACACCTCTGGTAAAACCTGCTTTAGTGTTTGTACCATATTGGTCTTTTGGGATGTACTCTTATTTGAATACATTACCGCTGTCTTGTGCTTGTAAACCCTCGACAGAAGAAGAAACGAGTTCAGCTGAACAGAGCTACCCAATGTGACACAGGCTTTTATTTTGAAGGTGCGTGACTCAGCAACGCTAGCTATTAGCGCTGCGCCAGGACAATTACTACAGGCGGCTTCTGAAAAAAACAACAACGAGTGAAGCTAAAAGGTGTCTGCTAAAAATATAAACGCTTTCCTTCCTCCTGACCCTGCGTACAACTTCCTTCCTCTGCAAACAATCGGTTATGTGTGTGTGTGTGTGTGCGTGTATGTTTGTGTGTGTATGTATGTGTGTGTTTGTGTATTCCAGTGTGTGGGCGCTCATACATAATATTCTGAGATTACCGTGTCCTGACTTTAACGATGTGTTCTGCTCCAGCGTGGGGCCAAAAAAAAAGTGAAAAGTGAGTTAAAAGGATTTCTGAAAGCAGCCTATCTCTCAAGGCCATGACATCAGCTGGTGATCAGCTGACTGAGAGAGCGACAGACAGAGACAGAGACAAAGAGAGATCAGATTCGTGACAAGAAAAGGAAGGCGTCTGGAAGTAGTAAACAGGGAATTCATTGTACAATACGAGAGGTCTGCTAATTTTCCAGAGTGGTAGCTTTGGCTGCCCCCCCCCCCCCCCCCCCCCCCACTCAACAGGTCATAGGTTTGAATCCCTGCGATGGTAGCAAGATAGTGCAGTAGCTAGCTCGGGGGTTCGGCTCCCCAATGTCCTCAATCTACCTGTAGATTAGCCAGATGCCAAACCCAGTCTGTTAAATGACGATAATATATAATTATATATATATTTAATTAATAATTATAGATAATGATATATATATATTTAATTAATAATTATATATAATATATAATAATTAGCATTCTGCTGCATTGTGACCCATCTAAGATGATTATCACGGATCAAATATAAAGTTATATATAAATATAAAGTACAGGTGTCATTATGAACCACAGTAACTATAGTAATGAAGTTGTACACTTTCTTGAATGTGCTTTTTCATTGTGCTTTCATTTTTCCAGTTCTATGTTTACCAGATCTATGTTTTCCACATCTTTCCACATCTATGTTTTTTCCAGATCTATGTTTTCAAGATCTATGTTTTACCAGATCTATGTTTTCCACATCTATGTTTTCCACATCTATGTTTTCTACATCTATGTTTTTGCCAGAGCTATGTTTTCCAGATCTATGTTTTCCAGATCTATGTTTTCCAGATCTATGTTTTTGCCAGAGCTATGTTTTCCAGATCTATGTTTTCCAGATCTTTGTTTTTGCCAGAGCTATGTTTTCCAGATCTATGTTTTCCAGATCTTTGTTTTTGCCATAGCTATGTTTTCCAGATCTTTGTTTTTGCCAGATCTATGTTTTCCAGATCTATGTTTTCCAGATCTATGTTTTCCAGATCTATGTTTTCCAGATCTGTTTTTGCCATAGCTATGTTTTCCAGATCTATGTTTTCCAGATCTATGTTTTTGCCATAGCTATGTTTTCCAGATCTATGTTTTCCAGATCTATGTTTCCAGATCTATGTTTTCCAGATCTATGTTTTCCAGATCTATGTTTTCCACTATTCCTGCTGTCCGGTGGTTTGGACTGAATTCTTCAGCTGCTCTCTGTAATCAAGCTGCTGTTTATAAGCATGTGTATGCGTTTGTGTGTGTTTGTGTGTGTGTGTCTTGTGTGTGTGTGTGTGCGTGTCTTTTATGTGTGTGTGTGTGTGTGTGTGTGTGTGCGTGTGTTTGTGTGTGTGTGTGTTTTTTGTGTGTGTGTGTGTGTGTGTGTGTGTGTGTTGTGTGTGTGTGTGTGTCTTTTGTGTGTGTGTTTGTGTGTGTCTTTTGTGTGTGTGTGTGTGTCTTTTGTGTGTGTGTGTGTGTGTGTGTGTGTGTGTGTGTTTTAAACCAACATGTGTCCATGTGTTCTTTGTCTATGCACATGCACATGCCTGTCATGTGTGTGTGTGTGCGCGCGTCTGTCTGGGTGTATTTTGGCGTGTGTGCGTGTGTGCATGCGTGCGTGTGCGTGCATGCATGCGTGTGCGTGCATGCGTGCGTGCGTGCATGCGTGTGTGCGTGCGTGCGTGCGTGTGTGCGTGCGTGCGCGCGGCGTCCAGGGCCCAAGGGTTTCAAGGCGCCGCATTTCCCCGTTAACATTAAGTCAGACGCCGCTACTCTCAGCTCGGTAACCATGGCGCCGACCGAGAGATAGCCTCACAAATCACACAAGGTCAGAAACCTCGGCGAACGGCGGCGTTTCGCTTTCTCTCGCTTCAAATGAAGACGAGAGCGCCACAAACATTGCACAGCAGTTGTTGTTGTTGTTGTTGTTGTAAACAGTTCATTCCCCTTTTCTTCCTCTTGACCTCAAACCCCATCGGTCCTTCTTGATGTCACATCTAAATGCCCCCCCCCCACTGCTAGCAGGCTATGGTAGCACAGCCTCAGGACGATGACATCATCCTCCGCCGGAGCTGGAGAGATATCAAAGCAACAAACGGCTTAAATCATTATTATTATTGTTTTTGTGTCAATAAAAGTAAAATGGTCACATGGTACGACCTCACCCGGCGCTGGAACAACACGAGGCCGGAGGCCGGCGGACGTCGGAGCGGACCTGAGAGTCTGCTGCTCTCACAAACATGTTATAATACACGTATGTAGCGTGGGTTCACTATATATGACCATATATTCTCTCCTGACAACTCGTCGTGTCGCGTGAAACAACAAGGACCAATCAGGTGATTAGAAAAGGGAGCGCTCCTATTGGCTGGGGGGAGGCGGGGCTTCGACGTGAGGAGATGGCGGGTTTTGGCCGGTGTGGGACCGGTCTGACCGGTCTGCGTCCCCCCTGAGTACCCCTGTAGCAGCGCTGTAATACAGAATTATGGGACATAAGCCTGGGTGGCGTGTGTGTGTGTGTGTGTGTGTGTGTGTGTGTGTGTGTGTGTGTGTGCTTGGCTGGCACACTTAGCAGGGGTCGCCTGGGGGGGGGGGGGTGGGGGGGTGTGTGTGGGTGCGGGGGGCGGCGCCTCACGCGGGGGGGGGCGGGGGGGGGGGGGGCCGCCAAGAGCTTTAATGCGCTTTAATTCGCTTTAATTGGCTTTAATTCTATAGTTATAATTCACATTACTCCTGATAGTTACAGGTCTGCTGCTGCTATATTTCCCCCCCCTCCCAAAGGTACTGGGTTCGATCCCCCCCCGATGTCCGCAGCGAGACGCCTCACCGCTGAGCTCCTGTGATCCTGACCTCCCTGTGAGTCAGCAGGGGGTCACTACCGACCGTCGCACAGCAGCCAAGCTCGCACGTCTACAAACACACAACTGATCCGAACGGTTTGCTAATTTATTCGCGCTCATTAATTAATAACGCTTTAATCAAATCCTTTATGAATTTTCACACGGCTATAACCGCGTATCGCAATTATATCGCCGAGTCACCAAATCCTAAATCTTACCGTTCGACTTATTTCCTCGGACGTAATTCCCCGTGTATTTATAATTACCAAGGCGTCATAATAGCCACGGTCATCGCCGGCGTTGCTCATGTCATGCGCCTCGAGGCGAAACAAACCGCTAACCGCTAACGCTAATCATCATTAGCATTAAGGCCGCGCGTACCGTTAGCTCGTCCATCTGGAGGCCCCCGCTGTGACGTAGCGCATCAGACCATAGGGTGACCGCCGGGCTCAGACGTGTTGTGTTTGCGGTAAAAGGTATTAGTGTGGCGCACACACACACACACACACACACACACGCACACACACACACACACACACACACACAGGTGGTTTACAGAGAGAGAGAGTATTATGGTGTGGAGGTGAGTGTCAGGTGAGGTGAGTGTTAAACGGTAAATGAGGGATGAGGGTCTGCTAAAGCTTTCTCCAGTCTGCTGATAGGGCGATAATTTAAAACCTGCCATAACGCACATGCTTGGAAATATAGTCATGAGCGCGCGCGCACACACACACACACACACACACACACACACACACACGCACACACACACACACACACACACACAGAGGTCAGTTTAAATACACAACAGTACATGCCCAGCTAACCGACGGACACGCACATTTACACACAAACGTAAATATATATGTACGCACACGCCCCACACGTATACATACACACACACACACACACACACACACACACACAGACACACACACACACACGTACACACATGCAAACGATTAAACTCCCCCACACAGGAAAAAAATACCTCAGCAATCCCAGCATGCATTTCATTCAACAGCTTTCTCGTCTTTTCTGGTTTACAGCCTGTTTTTTTTTTTTTTTACATGGTGATAACGCGTCTTTTTGAGAACACACACACACACACACACACACACACAGTATACATACTGTACACACACACACACACACACACACACTTTGTGTGGGCCTAAATCCTACATTCAGTCAGTCCATAACCGTATTATTGGTGAGCGACAATACCTTTCCGTCGCTCCATAGGGCGGACGTTGGGTCCCGTGGTCCCTGTGGTCGCTTCTCGTGGTCCCGTTGTCTAGGCAACAGCGTTACCGCCGATCTACAACCGGAAGCAGAAAGCCGTCGCACGGCTCAAAAGTCACCGGTGGCCAGTCACCATAGGATAACTCAACCTACAGTATGTAACATCCATGATTACATTCGGTTTTTCCAAACAAGACTCAATCGAGACTTAAACAAGACTCAGTCGAGACTCGAACGAGACTAGACCCAGACTCGATCCAGACTCGATCCAGACTCAAACGAGACTAGATCCAGACTCAATCCAGACTCGATCCAGACTCAAACGAGACTCAATCAAGACTTAAACAAGACTCAAACAAGACTCAGTCGAGACTCGAACGAGACTAGATCCAGACTCAATCCAGACTCAAACGAGAATCAATCAAGACTTAATCAAGACCCAAACAAGAATCAGTCAGGACTCAGTCTGGAGAACTTGGTTGTGATGTTAATGGCTTTGTTGTGATCGTTGATCACCTTTTCACAAATCACAGACCTCCCAAGGTCTCCCAAGGTCTCCCAGGGTCTCCCATGGGTCTCCCATGGGTCTCCCAGGGTCCTCCATGGGTCTCCCAGGGTCTCCCATGGGTCTCCCAGGGTCTCCCAGGGTCTCCCATGGTCTCCCATGGTCTCCCAGGGTCTCCCATGGGTCTCCCATGGTCTCCCAGGGTCTCCCATGGGTCTCCCAGGGTCTCCCATGGTCTCCCAGGGTCACCCATGGGTCTCCCAGGGTCTCCCATGGGTCTCCCAAGGTCTCCCATGGTGTCCCATGGGTCTCCCAGGGTCTCCCAGGGTCCCCCATGGTCTCCTAGGGGCCTCCCAGGGGACTTTGGGCTATCACCGACGCAGGGTTGCCATGGCGACCGCTTAAAGATGGGGGGGGGGGGGGGAAAGAAGCGGCATTGAGCTCACAGCGCGGAGCGAACATAAACACAGTGCGCTCCTTGTGAGACCCCAGCGTCAGTAGGGGCTTTTTCTGTTCCTGGCCGGTATTTCACCGCAGCGCCGGGTCACCTTAACGCCAACTGTGCTTATAGCCAGAGAGAGAGAGGAAACAAAAGAAAAGGCAAACAGCGTCAGCCGAAAAAGAAATGATGTGCCGCAAACATTTTACAAAAAGCCGACGTAAACACGCGTGAACTCAGCACAATGTTGAACAAATATTTATTTGGTCGAATGTTTGTTTTGTTTCTATTCATTTGTTTTCCCCCATCGTTGCTGCTTGACACTTTAAGAGTCCTACAAACCAAGTTAAATGAAGACTGGTAAAGACGTCATCTAGTTTATATATATATATATATATATATATATAAACACAATATCTTGATTTCTCATGTTCAAACCTTGCCGCTGAATCACTGCTTTGTTCCCTCCATCTGAAGTCCATCAGGGCTGCAGTGTTCAATACGTGTAGAAATGGCGCCCCCTCCTGGCGACGAGAGGTTACTGCAGCTCATTATCTATGCATGGTTATTTTATTTATCCTGCCTTTTTCATTCTCCATAAAGGAATTGTAGTTATTTAACTGACGTATAGACATTAAACCATTACAACTCTAAATTAAATAAATAAATTCAGATTTTGAAACATTGACTAGCAGTGTTGAAAGACTGAATATGCTACTATTAGGATTATATTCAGCATTTGATTTTGTTAATTAAATGACCAATTCTGCTCCCTGAAGGCTTTTTCTTTCATTTTGTCCTTTTCTTCTCCATGTTTACTGAATCACAATTACATCTGGACCTCAAGGCTCACCATGCGGCCTTCGGGTGGAGGAGGCTGGTGGGCCAAGTGGTCTTCGGGTGGAGGAGGCTGGTGGGCCAAGTGGTCTTCGGGTTGAGGAGGCTGGTGGGCCATGTGGTCTTCCGGTGGAGGAGGCTGGTGGGCCAAGTGGTCTTCGGATGGAGGAGGCTGGTGGTCCAAGTGGTCTTCGGATGGAGGAGGCTGGTGGTCCAAGTGGTCTTCGGGTGGAGGAGGCTGGTGGGCCAAGTGGTCTTCGGGTGGAGGAGGCTGGTGGTCCAAGTGGTCTTCGGGTGGAGGAGGCTAGTGGGCCAAGTGGTCTTCGGGTGGAGGAGGCTGGTGGGCCGAACAGCCCTCAAAACTAAAATATGCATTTTGTGTGAGCGCACCGGCTGGGCTGCGAAGGCGTCACACTGCTGAGTGAAGTCACTGTTGTCTCACTTGGGTCAAACACAAATGAAGTAATACTCAAAAACAATGAAAATCTATATTTTAAATAATCTATAATCTGTGTGCATGGTCAGTCTATGACCCACGCATCGCATCTTCCAACTGTCATTCACTCGAACAGAGCATTCAATCATTGGGAGAATTACTTTTTTTTTTTTTTTTGCAATAGTTTGATTTTATTAGTTGTAAAAACAGTTTGAAAAGGAAAACTAGAAATACACACCGGCTCCAAAATATGTTTTTTTTTAGGTATGCATTTAACCATCAGGATATATCAATATAATAATAATAATAATAATAATAATAATAATAATAATAATAATAATAATCACTGAAGTCTCACCTCGGACTCGACGACAATATTATCTGTACACATCTAGCGTATATCGCGGTGAACATTAAAAAATAATAATATTTCACGAGTCAAGTTTTTTTTTTTTTTGTACACATTTCGTTTTTATTTTTCTCCAGCAGGACCGCGCCGCTCCTTCCTGTCCGGCCGAGGGGAACGCTTGATATGAACCGCGAAAGCCTTTAGTGTACAGAGAGAGAGCGGACGCACGGTGGGGGGGGCGGGGGGGGAGGCCTCCGCGTCCTTTAATGGCTTCCGCACGCGAGTCCAGCATCCAGATTACTTAAGAGATTCATGAATATGACATGGGACTGTGTGTGCGTCTGAGCCAGGTCTCCGCATGTGGATGTAAATTGTAATGTTGAATATACGGATTATTGAGAGTTCAGCGTAAAAAAAGAAAGAAAAGAAAACAAAAAGAAATAAAAGAAAACAAAACAAAAAGAAATAAAAGAAATAAAAGAAAACAGAACAACAAAAATAATAATAACACTCTGAATACAAGACACCACAAAACAACCCATAAAATATCAAAACACAGCCCGCCTCTCTAAACCAGAACCACGGCGTACATGTGGTCGCATACACGCACATAAACAACAACAACAACAACAGACATACGAGTACATAAGCCAAAAAAAAAAAGAAAGTAACCCAAAGTAATAAAAAATAAAAATAAAGTTTAGAAGTGTAAAACTGAAGAACGTCCGGGACCAGAGGTTCACACAACAACAACAACAACAACAACAGCTCACTGGACAGAATGCATACGCGTCCATTTTTAAACAGGACTTGGAGGGGAAGGGGGGGGGGGGGGGGGAGGGGTGTTTCAAAAGGGCCGCTCCCTAACAAAAACAAGGTGAGGGGGATTTTTTTTTTAATTTG
>JAOPJI010054907.1:0-14224 GCA_027122695.1 Merluccius productus
ACACACACACACACACACACACACACACACACACACACACACACACACACACACACACACACACACATACACACAGATTAGATTAGAGATAGATTAGAGGAGATTAGCGATAGAGATATAAAAGAGATAGATTAGAGGAGATTAGCAATAGAGATAGATTAGAGGTTATTATATATATTGTAGATTAGAGATAGAGTAGAGATAGATTACATTAGAGATAGATTAGAGGAGAGACAAACGCTGTCCATCTATGGGCTTGTTTGTTTTGGACTGATTTTATTTAGCTATCAGGAATCAATTTCTGACAGCCCTCTTCTGTCTGAAAGGAAAACTTAACCTTGTAAACTGGCACGGTCACAAATGTATTCACATATTGTCATATATATATATATATATATTCTCTCATTCGATGCTTGCTTTATGGTTTTGCTTTTGTTGTGGTTGTGCTGTATGTGCTATTCACGGTCAGTATGTACGTACCTATATGTCTTAGTTAGTTTGTTTTCCTTGGTGAACGTGTGTAACTGTTTATCCAGGAGAGAGAGAGACGCAGGCAGCATCTCATGCTCATGAAGGCTTTGGAGGCTCGCAAGAAAGTGGAGGTGAGTAATTCCTGGCTCTGGTCGTCTCTCAAGAACTCCCTCCTGCTGGTTCTATTACGCACCATATCTGTTCTTCTAAAACAAGTCTATGAACAACTGTGTATGATTGAGTGTTGCCCTTCAAAGTAATTTGCTGTGGAAGTGTTGCAATTATTTCTAGGCAAGTCCTTAGTCCTTAAGTCTCTGGCAAATTGTGAAGACCATAATCCTTTACTCAAGGCCCTTACCGACATACACACACATTGACACACACACACACACACACACACACATATACACACATACACATACACACATACACACACACACCCACGCTGTTAAGTTGAGTGTGACTGGGCCGTAGGAGCGGGAGCGTCTGAAACAGGAGAAGAAGGACGAGAAGCGTCTGAACAAGGAGAGGAAGCTGGAGCTGAAGAGACTGGAGCTGGAGATGGCTAAGGAGCTGAAGAAGCCCAATGAAGACCTGTGCTTAGCAGATCATAAGGTTCCCTGCACACTTATTCATCTCCATGTCACAAGCAGACAGGAATGTTCTCACAATCACTCAGAAGAGTATTTCATCGTGTATTTCATCAGACACAGATTTCACATTAGATACGATTAGATTTATATTTTCTCACATTTGTGTCGACTGCTAGTAATCAACTACTTCAATCGTGAAGCAATAGTCACTGTGACAGATGGTCTGTAGAGGCCTCTCTGTATCAACATCATGATGCGGTGTTGAAACATGTCAACATACTGCCACCGAGTGGTCAAACATGTTATGACAACAATCAACCATGCCAGCCATCTGATGTTCAAATACTAAGAAATGACTCCAGGTCAGTCATGACTTTAGGGTATTAAACCCTCCAGGGTATAAAACCCTCCAGGGTATTAAACCGTCCAGGGTATTAAACCCTCCAGGGTATTAAACCGTCCAGGGTATTAAACCCTCCAGGGTATTAAACTATACATCGTGTGACAGATCACAGCAGTTATATTGACAAAACTTACACACCAACCACATTTGAATCATTAAATACTTATTTTTCTTAAACAAAATAAAATCTCTTTATAGGACAACTATATAATTCTCTAGTGTTTCCCATATTTCTAATGTAATTAATAAAATACCTTATGTTGAATGGATGGATGTCTATATTTCTCTCTTTCCCTCCAGGATCTTCCTGAGTTTTCCCGCATCCCCGGTCTGCTCCTGCCTGGCGGCGCCTTCTCCGACTGCCTGATGGTGATGCAGTTCCTGCACAGCTTCGGCCGTGTGCTGGCGCTGGACATGCCCACCCTCAGCGTGCTGCAGGAGGGGCTGCTCAACGTGGGCGGCAGCATGGGCACTGTGCACGCTCTCCTCGTGAGCTTGCTCTCCGCAGCCATGCGCGACCCTGGCCTCCCCCCCGGCCACAGGGTGAGACCATGCACTATGACACGTGCACTATTACACAAGCACTGTTGCACATGCACCGGGGAACCCACCTGACCGCTCAGCTGGGGAACCTGCCCGCCTTCACAAGCACATTCATCCAGACTCTTTCTTTATATTTATATATCAATTATAGATTTGTGCAATATGTCTATAATGTATGTGTATATATTTATACACACATCACTACACTGTATACTGGTCCTAACATATGACTACTGAATGATACAAATGCCATCAACTCTTTGATTTGAAGAACGATATTTGAATATTAAAATGTCCAGAGCAAGACGGCGCTGGGCGAGACCCTAAGCAGCGTGATGCTGACGGGGGACAACATGTCGGAGGTCCTGCAGATCTTCATGGAGGCCCACGGGGAGCCGCTGGCTCTCAGCCTGAAGACCAAGGCTTTCCAGGCCCACACGCCCGCACACAAGGCCTCCATTCTCGCCTTCCTGGTCAACGAGCTCTGCTGCAGCAAGGCTGTGGTCAGGTGAATGGGGAACGCACACGCACGCACGCATGCTCACATGCACGCACGCACACACGCACGCACACTCATACACAAATTAATCAAATCACACTAACATGAAGGAGGATAAAGTAAATGAAGATATCCTTATTGTACCTTTAGTTTATTAGATGTATTCTTATTATTCTTATTATTCTTATTATTAGATGTATTTTGTACATCTGTGTATATTCCTTTATTCTTATAATGTCTTATTCTTATTTTGTCTTATTTTGTCTATTATATTTTGTGTCTTCTCTTTGTTATAAGCAAGTATATACTGTATTGTGATTTATGGAAGTTCATACAATGTGTTTTTATATTCCCTTTGAATCACAGAACAGAAATGGTATAACTGTTTGTGTACCGTCATCAGTTTTAAATAACTTCGGAATCCCTGTGATGTCGCATTAGGGAGGACACAGAGCTCACAACCGTGTCAGCTTCTGGCTGGATCATCTTCATCATCATTAATCATCATTTGTCTTCATTATATTATGGAATAACTCATTTCCCCTTTCCAGTGAGATCGACAAAACCATTGATCACATGACCAACATGAAGAAGGACAAGTGGGTGGTCGAAGGAAAGCTCCGCAAGTAAAAGTCTTTTTATCTCTCTTGCTTTAGGTGCTTTAAGGTAACACTGGCTACTGTGGATGTAAACACGTACTTGTCAATAGATCACTGGCATAAAGGTACTGGGTTTGATCTCCAATGTCTACAGCATCCATCAGCAAAATGTCTTAACCCTTATCACCTCCTTAATGACCGTTGTCTAAAACCTGTCAAATGACCAATGACTAATGCTACATGGTATTACACTACAAACGTGGACGTTAACAGATTAAACTGTGTTTGTATTTAAAGGTCACCTTTCATATTTACCCAGTACCCACAATATGTACCCCCCAAAATGATCCTCATCATTTCCCCCATTACCCCTGATCCTCGCCAGGCTGCGGAGCCTCCACGCCAAGAGAAGCGGGAAGAAGGAGTGCATGCTGGAAGCGGAGGACGGGCAGACGGCGGGTGTCCTCGCCGTGGGACCGAAGCGCGGGAGGAGAGAAGGAGACAGTGAGGAGGAAGAGGAGGATGAGGAAGAGGATGACAGCGAGGACCAGGGCGACGAGGAAGAGGACGAAGAAGAGGAGAGCAGAGGAGGAGGAGGAGGGAAGAAGGGGAAGAAGGCAGAGCTCTGTGAGGAAGAGGTTAGTTGACATTTAAGGAGACTTGGTTGAACCCTAAATCTTGTTCCCTACTCTGGTTAAACACTAAATCTTGTTCCCTCCTCCACCAGGACGACAGCCACCAGACAGCCAGCGTGGAAGAGCTGGAGAAACAGATTGAAAAGTTATCCAAAGTAAATGACTCTTAAAATTTGTACATCACTTCTATATCTGTTCTAGTTATATATCCTCAATATGTCAGGCATGTTGGCTCCATCCTCACCCTTGTGTTACGTACGTCTCCATAGCAACAGAGCCAGATCCGGAGGAAGCTGTTTGACTCCTCCCACTCACTGCGCTGCATGCCGTACGGCCAGGACCGCTACCGGCGGCGCTACTGGCTTCTGCCCCCCTGTGGAGGACTGTTCTTGGAGGGCATGGAGAGTGGAGAGGGTGGGGACACATTTAGTTCCTTAATTAACTCTAGTTGGATGTGTAGTGTTTGTTGTTATTATTGTTGTTGTTGACGTGGCTGTGGGATGTTTGTGTGTCTGTGGGGTGTTTGTGTGTCTGTGGGGTGTTTGTGTGTCTGTGTTGTGTTTGCGTGTCTGTGGGGTGTTGCGTGTCTGTGCATCTCAGGGTGCGAGGAGCTTGACAAGGAGAGACAGAGGCGGATGAGCACTCAGAGGTTAAAGGTAAAGGAGGAGCAGCAGGAGATAGAGGAGGAGAAGGAGGAGGAGGAGACCAGTCCGGCGCCAGATGTCCCCGGCGCCTCTCCTGACAGCCTGCAGGACCCTCTGAACCTCTTCCTGCAGAAGCCCTCCTCGTTCTGCAAGCTCAGCACCCTGCTGGAGGTGGCCAGGATGTGTCCGGACGCCGACCCCGGGCCCCGGGGTGCGTCCCCTCCGGCCACCAGCCCCTGCGGCCCCCCGCTAGGAGGCACTGGGAGACCCGACGCCCTTGGGCTGCAGGCGGAGCAGCTCTTCAGGGCGCTGACGGAGAGGAGCGGCCAGTGGTTCAGCTTGCTGCCGCGCTCCCCCTGCAACGACTCCTCAGTCACCTCCAATAGCCCGCAGGACGCCTCGCCCCGCTCCCCGCCCTGCCCCTCCCCTCAACCTCCACCCCCTCACCCCCCACTGCCTGCCGGCCACGGAGACCCCCCCGGGTTCAGCAGCCTGCAGCTCCCAGCCCTCCAGGTTAGTGGACTATGATGTTATGATGTTATAATTATTATGGTTATGATGTAATGATTAAAAACCTCACCCACAGACACAGTACAGTATGTTAACTAGTGGTGACATCATCTCTTCACAGTACATGTTAACTAGTGGTGACATAATCTCTTCTACAGTCTGCCGTGCCTCACATGGGGCTGCCCTTCTTCCGTCCCTTCGGGCCCCTCCCCCCCATGCTGGCACTGGCCTATCAGCAGCAGTACGAGGCCAGCGGGACCACCAATCCCTTCCTGGGCCACGCCCCCCCAGCCAAGACCCCTGCCCAGCCGGCCAAGCCCCCCGACACCCCCTCCCCTTCCCCCAAGAACCAGGACTACCCTGACCCCCGACCCATCCCTGAGGGTAAGCTTGTCACCATGCCAACCAAAGAGGGGAAGGGGGTGACATATTTATGCACCACAGCACATGGCTGCTATCCAGGAATCACACAATGATGGACATGTTGTCCTTTTTCTTTGTGTGTGTGTGTGTGTTGTCAGACATGACGCAGGGCTGGTGGAGGTTGTGTGACCTAGGGGAGCTGCAGGGGGTCGTGGCGGCGCTGCACACCCGGGGGGTCCGAGAGAAGAGTCTGCAGAAACAGATCCAGAAGCACATGGAGTACATGACCCTGGCCTGCAACAGGACCAGAGATGGTACGTCTCACCTGTACAACCACACCTCACCTGTACAACCACACCTCACCACACCTCACCTGTACAACCACACCTCACCTGTACAACCACACCTCACCACACCTCACCTGTACAACCACACTTCACCACACCTCGCCTGTACAACCACACCTCACCTGTACAACCACACTTCACCACAACTCACCTGTTCATTACAGTAGTTAGTTATAGTGTTGGGGTCGTTACTCAAAACAAGTAATGTATTACACATTATTTGTTATTTATAAAAAAGTAATGCATTACTTTACTTATTTACTCCCTGTAGAAAGTAATTTGTTACACTACTCATTACATTACTTTTGCCTGAGATGCATTTTCACATAATTGTCAGTTAGCATTAATATAACGTTAAACTTTACATATGCCCACATGTCAGCACAAATCCCTATCCTAATCAACCACGCTAGCGTGGTTGAAAAGGCACGGGATGAACTGGGACAAAGAAATGGCCTGGGACTTTTTGACCCAGACTGGCCCACAGAACCCCCATCAATAATACTAGAAGCTTACATCCATTATATTATTATTCCAGATAAGCGCTGAGCTCGTAGTGATCTCTGATACAAGAACCACCACACAAATCACCATAAAGCTGACAGCTGAAGATGTCCTCCCTGAATTTTCTACGTCTTGTCTTTGTTATGGTGGAAGCTCTCCAGGTGTCAACATGTCTGCTCTGCCTGCTGCCATCCACTCACCCTGTGTGTGTGTGTGTGTGTGTGTGTGTGTGTGTGTGTGTGTGTGTGTGTGTGTGTGATCTCTAGTAGTGCTGGACGTGTCGGGCCTCGGGCAGCAGCAGGTGGACAGCTGGTGTGAGGAGCAGGAGGCCATGCTGGTGGACATCAGCCTCCTGCAGCAGGTGGAGGCTCTAGAGCGGAAGGTGACCTCAGGAAGCCTGCAGGTGAAGGTACTCAGCAGCTCTCTACAGAGCAGCTCTCTGACTCTCTATACCCGCCTACATACAGCTCTCTACCTCTCTCTACCTCCCTACATACAGCTCTCTACCTCTCTATACATCTATACCCCGCTACATACAGCTCTCTACCTCTCTCTACCCCCTACATACAGCTCTCTACCTCTCTATCTCTCTACAGCTCTCTCTACCTCTCTCTACAGCTCTCTCTACCTCTCTGCTTCTCTCTACCTCTCTCTACGTCTCTCTACCACCCTTTACTTCTCTCTACCACTCTGTCTGGTGGTCTCCTTCATTCTTTTTCTGTCTCTCACACTCTTTCTTTCTCTCCTTCGTTCTCTCTTTCTTTCTCTCTCCTCTATCTACCTCTCTCTCTTTCTGTATCTCTCTTTTTAACCACTGAGTAAGTACTCACTTAAATAACGGTGAAATACCACTTTAATATGAAATAAATAATATATAAAATAATATGAGTGTGTGCTGATGATGTGTTTCTGTGTATCACTGGTTTTCCTCAGGTGTGTATTGTATTGTATGTGTGTGTTGGCCCAGGGCTGGACCCCCGGCGAGGCCCAGTCGGAGCGAGGCGACCTTGTGTATCATGAGCACAAGCCTGGAGGGGGCGTGGTGCGCAGGCCGGACAACCCGCTGGACATCGCGGTCAGCAGGCTGGCCGAGCTGCAGGTTAACATAGAGAGGAGGTAGTGGACATATTAAACCATATTAAACCCTTTTCAACCATATTAAACCCTATTAAACAATAATAAACCCTATTAAACCATATAAAACCCTATTAAACCATAATAAACCATATTATCATTGTGTGTGTGTGTGTGTGTGTGTGTGTGTGTGTGTGTGTGTGTGTATGTGTGTGTGTGTGTGCGCGTGTGTGTGTGTGTAGTGGGGAGGAGGAGGTGGCTCCAGGTATGAGGCTGTGGAGGCGGGCCCTGGGGGAGGTGCGTAGCTCCGCCCAGCTCTCCCTCTGCATCCAGCAGCTGCAGAGGACCACCGCCTGGGATCGCTCTGTCATAAAGGCTGTGAGGACACACACAGGCACATGCACACACACACACACACACAGGCACACACACATACACACACACACACAAACAGGCACACACACACACACGCACAGGCACACACAAAGACACACACACACACATCCATAATGTTTGTTTTTACTACAACTTCAAGTGTGAGGATGTAGTAAAAAACACACCGCCAGGATTTATGACAACCTGAACAATCACACGCCTAGAACTGTGTCTGGTTGTACTGTCTGGGTTCTGAAGCTGTGTGTGTTTGTGTTTGTGTGTGAGGGGGTCTGAAACTGTTGTAAGTGTGCAGAGGGCGGGTGTGAAGTTATTCTGTGTGTGTGTGTGTGTGTGGGGGGGGGTCTGAAGCGGTTGAGAGTGTGGGGGGTGTGTGAAGCGGTTGTGTGTGTGTGTGAGGTCTAACCTGGTGTGTGTTGCAGTGCTGCCAGCTGTGTGGTAGAGGAGACCACGAGGACCGGCTGCTGCTGTGTGACGGCTGCGACCAGGGCTGTCACACCTACTGCCTCCGACCCCGGATCAGCAGCGTCCCGGAGGGAGACTGGTTCTGTCCCGCCTGCCTCGCCAAGGTACTGCCTCATACAGGTAGCAGCGTACCTGCTTCATATTACATTCATCTGAGGTGCAGGGGGTCATGTTACCACGGTTACTCAGTTTAATGTGCTGGGGCTCAGACACACCTTCAACCACCTGAAGTCAGAACTCACTGCCTGCAGTCTGAACACTTTTTAAGGAGTCATCATATAGTCATCATATAGTTAGACACATAGTTAAAAACTGGTACATAGTTGTCTTACTACTTCAATTTGTATACATGCTTCAATGTTTTATTGTGACTTCTGCCACTTTAAAACATGATATATATGCTGTGTTCCAGGCCAGCAGTCAGACCCCTCTGGACAAGACGCAGCAGAGTGGGACCAGGGCCAGCGAGCCGAGACGTAACCGCAGATGGGCGGCTGCGGCGGGGGAGATCTCCGAGGACGAGGCCACTAGCCCGGCTAGCAGTAGCATTAGCAGTAGCACTAGCGTCAGCACCGTCTGCAGCAGCTCTCCGAGGAAAGGCAGAAAGGAGAGCAGGAAGAGGAGAGCGGAGGAGAGCAGCTTGGCAGGAAGCCAGCAGGACAGCCCCACCTCCTGGGGGAAAAAGGCCAAGACAGTAAAAGACAACGTCACCAAGGACCTGGCCATATGCAGGTAGGGCCCGGTGCTGTCTGGCGCTGCCTGGTACTGATACTGTCTCTAATAGATACTGTCCCTACTACTGACTCTACTACTGCCTCTGCTAGATACTGTCTATACTGTCTCCACTAGATGCTGTCTCTACAAGATACTGTCTCTATACTGTCTCTTGTGGTTTGTTAGGACATGTGTTCATAGTGGATATCTTCTGGTTTGTTAGGACATGTGTTCATAGTGGGTCTCTTGTGGTTTGTTAGGACATGTGTTCATAGTGGGTCTGGTTTGTTAGGACATGTGTTCATAGTGGGTCTGGTTTGTTAGGACATGTGTTCATAGTGGGTCTCCTGTGGTTTTCCTAGAGTTCTGTTGGGTGAGCTGGAGAGCCAGCCAGACGCGTGGCCCTTCCTGCTGCCGGTCAACCAGAAGATGGTCCCGGGCTACAGGACGGTCATTAAGAGGCCCATGGACTTCTCTACCATCAGAGAAAAACTCAACGCAACCCAGTAGGTCCACTTCTACTCTTAATACCCATGCTGAATAAACAGTCTGGTGGTTAGGGTGACTCCCAGCTGAAAGCTCCTCAGTTCAAACCCCAACACATGCATTTACTCATGACTTGTCAAAAACAATACACTGTGAGTCACTTTGGAATAAGTGAATAAATGGTGAATAGCAGTGAATAGTAAACGCATGTTATGTACTAGATCCTAGTGGCTTTCAGGTGTTGTCATGTGACCCGCTTCTCCTTTCAGGTTCCTCAACCTGGAGACGTTCCTGGAGGAAGTGAATCTGGTGTTCGCTAACTGTGAGAGGTTCAACGAGGACGACTCTGAGATCGGCCGCGCCGGACACCGGATGAGGAGGTTCTTCGACAGGCGCTGGACTGAGCTGCTTTTAGAAAGCTCTGCTCCTCCCCCCGGTGGCGACACTAAAGAAAAGTATGGTTGAAACCACGTTTACGCCGCTGGTGTTCCTAACGCACTACTGTAACCGGCCAGGGGTGGCAGTAGAGTGGTGTTGAAGTGCAAGAGCGTTCGCTGGGATACAAGCACTGACCTGGTTGATGACCATTATCTAAGGTTGAACATTTCCAGTAAAGATAAACCCTTTTGTTTTTTGGTTGTTTTTTACCCAGTGTATCGTGGTGAATGTGTTTCATTTTGTTGAGTATTTATAATCGTAACGGTCCAGTCTTTTGCTTTAGTACGAAAATGGAGGCGAAAGGTGAACGCTGCTAAAAAAAACAAAATGGAAAGCTGAAGAATGTTTTGTCGACTAAAACAAGATAATAAAATGTTTACAGCTCTTTGGTCTCCGCGGTGCTACAACACGTTCCCAACGTGTGTGTGTGTGTGTATGTGTGTGTGTGTGTGTGTGTGGTCATACTCGTAAGCAATACTGGGACATATAAACCTTTGTAAACACAATCTGAGTTGTACGAGAATCATAAATATCATAATTCTGTACTGGTAATCCTCGCCCAAAACACTGGTCTCTCCCTACTGTTTAGTGTGCCTACAAAACACTTTTTATTACCATTTTCAGTGTATGTGTGTGTGTGTGTGTGTGTGTGTGTGTGTGTGTTAGCAGCAGATCTATTGGTTCCATTTCTATTCTATTAATATTCATGATGTTTTTATACATATATTCCTACATGCGTGAAAGTAATATGGATATAATCAAGGAAATGTTTGCAGTTGCGGGTGTAACAAAGTTGAGATAAAAAAATGTTTTAGCTTTTAACAAGGTGGCAATGATCCTTTCCTATCCCCATGTCCCCGGCTGCCGTTATAATATAATATTATATAATATAATAATATATTATATAATAATATTATATAATATAGAATATAAGGGCTGTAACGGCTCCGTTGATCAGTGTGAGCCAGTCGGAAACTTGCTGTGCATTAAAGCGGCCATGTTGTTTTCTTCAAAATGTTTACATGTGTTGAAAGTGTGTGTTTGTGTGTGTGTGTGTGAGTGTGTGAGTGTGACAGAAATGGGGCTTAACTTTAATTGGATAAAAAGATGCATCTTTTGAGATCAGATGAGGTTATCATGTGTTTATGCATTTTCCACTCATGTGCTGATCTGTTTTAAATTAAATCCAATTCATTCAATATACACTTGCCTTCTTGGATGAGCGTATGAATGACATAACCGAGAGGCCTTCTCTAAAATACAGAGAGAGAGATATGATCCGTAACGTACAGTATCATACCATCATACCGCAACATCATAAATACATGTTTTATGATCTGCTTTACTTTGTATGATAATGAGTCACGTGACTGCAGAGGGGAAGAGCTCCTGGTTTCCAGCGTTATTATAGCTATTCATTGTTGTAAACTAAACGTTTTATTTTTAAACTGATAGCCAATGTACGCAGTATGACTGACTTCTGCATACTTTTCACTCATAGGCCTACGCTTCATTAAAAGAGGTTAACTTCATATTGCTGGTGGAATATTAAGGCTCGCTTTGGACCTGGGACATTGACGCCATCTTGTGACTAAACTGTTGTACTGAACACACCCAAACAAAATGGTGTCAACTGTGTCCTCACCATCACCTGGACGAGGTCACTTCCTTCCTGTGCGTTTTCTCCCACTCTTGTTGGCGATGTGTTAAGACCGCTCGTGTTCACAACACCGATGATCAGCTGCTCCACGGTCGGACCCACGGTCATCTGACGGCCGCGCTGGAGCATCCAGGCCCAAGGCCTCCCTCCTCCCATCAGGGGCCAGGGATGGGACCAGGGGCCAGGGATGGGACCACCATGATGCTGGAGAGACCCACGGGCCAGGCTGAATGGATTCAATGTTTAATCTTGTGATTAACTAAAGGGAGTTTTCTCCCAAATGTTGTCCTGCCGTTTAGGTCAGCAGAGGAACATTTAACTGGCTAATAATAATATATAATAGTCTATATATATATATATATAATATCTGTCCTTGACGCAGGGGGTCTTCACTGACACGTTGAAAAGGCCAACGTGTCACACCTTATCTCGCCGTCTGTCCGACAGGTGTGTGGCGGTGAGCAAAGCCAGTGGTGGCCTGCTGTGCTGTTTCTCCACATGTGGCCAGATCCTAGTGACCGGGTTGCGCGCACAAAGACCTCAAGCTCTGGGACGCGGACCTCTCCGCTCCACGCGGAGAGGGACGCCCACGACCTCGGGGTCCTGCCGTCCACAGCCTAGGTGAGCTCACAGTACAGCCTAGGTGAGTCTTATGTTCTGCTGCAGTGCTTGTAGACGATGATCCAACACTGTGATACAGGAGTAGAGAAGACAGTTTAAATGGGCAGAAGAGCTGTGATGGACATCTAACAACAGTACTGAAATAGTCAAATATTTTGTTTTCATGATGTCCTGGGATCGTGGTATCCAGGTTGTTGTCATGGAGATTGTTTAGGATGTTATGATCAATTCATTATGTTCACAGAGCAGGGAATGCATCTCTTGTTCCTGTCTCTCCTTCCTCCTCAGATCCAGGGCATCTTGCTCCACACTGACCCAGCAGGAGAGGTAGACCCGACCACCTCCCCATCACCCCCTGCTGGGCGCGGCAAAAATACAAAAACAGCAACAAACAAACAAATGACTCAAGAGTAAATGACTGATCCAGATGCTGCAGTAGCGTTGTGTTGCAAAGCCTCAGCCATGCCCAGTGGGGAAGGGGGGGGGACAGATCTGACCCCTGACCCCATGTCACCAGCCTCTCAGGTGTGTTTCCTGGAGTCCTGGGTGGCGTCCGGCTCCATGGACAGAAGCGTCCCTGTGTGGAGACTCAGAGGAGACGTCCCCCCTCTAACCTATCGTATGATGTCACATGTCTATCGTATGATGACACATGTCTATCATATGATGACAAATCTATCATATGATGTCACATCTATCATGTCACATGTCTATCATATGATGTCACAACTCTATCATATGATGTCACATGTCTATCATATGATGTCACACGTCTATCATATGATGTCACACGTCTATCATATGATGTCACACGTCTATCATATGATGTCACATGTCTATCATATGATGTCACATGTCTATCATATGATGTCACATGTCTATCATATGATGACAATCATATGATAGACATCTATATAAGACAAAAAAGTATATATATAAAAGTATATATAGTTATAGCATATAATAATCATGGGGGGGGGAGTCTGGAGAGACGTGTTCGTTGAAGCAAGCGGCGGGAGGGGGAGGTCAGCTTGGGGAGGAAAAGTTGAACAAAAATAACAAGAAACATTTTTAACCACGCAAAAAAAAAAAAAAGTCTACAAGAAAGAAAAACCAGCACATTTAGAAAGTAGTTTTCAGACACGGCTACTTCTGAGGGTTCGTCCGAGGACGGCCTTTCATCCGCAGTCAGTTGACAAAAACAGATGCCGTCTGCATCTCCGATTCTCTTTATTCCTCTCTTTCCCTCTTTATTTATTTCTCCAACTCCAACGTCTTTGTTGTGTCAGCCATCTTGATGAAATACTAATCCCTGTTGTGTTTCTTCCCCAGCGGCCACAGCGGGACGGCCTGCGTGCCAAGGTAAATATCTCCATAAATCCTCCCGCCTGGCTCGCCAAGGTGAACAAAAAAACAAATAGATGAATAAATGTCAGCAGATTGATTTAATACGCCGAGACGCTAGTGCACACGATTATAAATAAAGATAGTGGAGATGAAGACAGGAAGCTGACATGCTCTCGGCGTGGGAGGCTTCAAAATAAAAGTTGTTGGTTTTGTTTGTTCGTGTTGGCCTCCACCTGACCTGCCCCCCCAACTGTCAGATGTACTGTTAATGTCTCTAAACTGTTAGTGTCTCTAAACTGTCAGTGTCTCTAAACTGTTAGTGTCTCTAAACTGTTAGTGTCTCTAAACTGTTAATGTCTCTAAACTGTTAATGTCTCTAAACTGTTAGTGTCTCTAAACTGCTAGTGTCTCTAAACTGTTAGTGTCTCTAAACTGTTAATGTCTCTAAACTGCTAGTGTCTCTAAACTGTTAGTGTCTCTAAACTGCTAGTGTCTCTAGACTGCTAGTGTCTCTAGACTGTTAGTGTCTCTAAACTGCTAGTGTCTCTAGACTGTTAGTGTCTCTAAACTGTTAGTGTCTCTAGACTGTTAGTGTCTCTAAACTGTTAATGTCTCTAAACTGCTAGTGTATCTAAACTGCTAGTGTCTAATGATGGGAGAGGGGTTGTTAGCTGGACCGCCGCCCAGCTTAGCTCTCTGTGGTCGTCACTCACACCATGTGTCATGTGAAGGTTGATGAGCAAAAAACACACACACACACACACACACACACACACACACACACACACACACACACACACAAATACAGGCACAAAAATACCACACACTAGTGCACTCGCACACTGAACGGATTGAATAAGAATGCAAATACAGGAAGTGATGAGAGGGGGTGGATTAGATACAGGAAGTTATGGG
>JAOPJI010054990.1:0-14182 GCA_027122695.1 Merluccius productus
GAAGCTTTAACTCTATTTTAATTGTATTCTCAAGTATGCGACGACTCAATGTTGAAATTAGCTAAAAATCTGATAAGCATTTTTATACAAACATCTCTAAGCGAATCCAATTATTAGCTCTACTGTGTATATGCTTGGTGTTAAATTATAACACTTTCATTGTAATACGTATACTTTCCGTGAGGTTACTCGTTAAAGTAGCAGTTATTCCTCTATTAGCTACGCACTAAAAGCGCCATATCAATTGAACACTAAAATAAAATACATATTTAAGAAAAATCACAATTTCACCCAAAAGAAATGTTTTACAATCAAGACTTTTCATGTCTGACACGAAACTTAAAGATATTCTCTAGTTGACAGTTTCTAAGCCACGTTTACGTCGACGCATAAATAAATATGAACATTTATATCTTGATCAGTTTACGTAACAATATTTTTAAATGAGACAAATATGCGTTTTTCTTACAGCGCTTTATACTGATATAAACAAATGTTTTGAAACTCTGTTATTAAAGAAAATAAGTTGTCCCGCACATGAGTACTTTCAGACAATACTCTTTTTATATATATAGTAGAATTCTTTACGAATACTCTGTTTATTTCGTTGCGGCTATAGTATTGAATATTTTTTAATTTTTCTTGTAGTTAGACTCTGACCCGCCAGTTTTACACGTATTTTAAATAGGTAGTGGCTATTCCACAGTCCAAAAAATTCATAAACCGCATGTACGCTTGCGTAGACGCCAGTTCTAATCCCACCAATACCTATACCTATTCCTAGCAAGGGTACAAGGTTTAGATTGAAGAATCCAGCACATTTAATTATTTGCGAGTCACAAATCATTACATATAGGCAAAACTGGGGGTGCTGGATTTATTTTGTCTAGAACGATAACCACTTTCTTTATTAAACGGGGTTTATTTCTGCATATTTAACTTAATTACACACATTAATCCTCTTTTGTACACAAGAGAGCACCAGGAAATATTTGCAATGTCGTAAGTGCACCCCTACCGTAAAAATTGTTGAGAACCACTACTCTACTTTGATATTGTTGATAGAATAAGTCTACAAGGGTTTGACTGAGAACACCAAACAAAGGATTTATCTTTGGAAACGTAATTAGCATTGACGTTACAAAGAAATTGGGTTTTTGGGGATCATTCGAGATGTTGTAATTTTTTTTCTGAAGCTAAATTATTTTATCTCAATAAATTTCATATTCTTATAGAAAAGATTTTTTGTGAAATGTAGGAAAAATTGACAGATTGTTAGGGGTATAAAACGAATTTATGTACAATTGGGCTGATGGATTCCAACGTTAGGCTTTAAGTGTTAACTAGCACGAGTTGATGATATTTCAATAGTGAATTATCTTAAAAAAAGCCTTTGAGGTGCTTTAATATTTATGTAAAAATAATAGAATACGGCAATTGAAAAAATGGCTCAGTGTGGATAAATCACCAGGTTTGGGTCAGTATATCAAGTATTACCGAAAGTGAGAATATTTGACTACCCTACAACTATAATATTTGGCATCTTAAAGTGGCTTAAATGATGGCGTGTTCAAGAGTAGGTCTTTTTGTATTCTTTTCAATTGTTGCAGTCCCTTGTTATGTAGTTGGCAGACCACTGGAGGTATTTTAAAACGAGTTGTTCGACAGCATTGACCAGCTTTGTACTCTAGTATAGCATCATGTTTTATCATGGTCGCAATGTCGTTGATTTGACATTGTTTAATGTGACTGATGGACAGTTGAAAATACTAGAAAGACCTAAAGTTGTGCAAGATCGTACGAAATTATTTGAATTTAACCTTTAATGTTGGTTTTCAGGTTTGGCTCAAATATTTCTTTCAGATCGACACAAATTTGTGGAGATATCATCAGTTGTGGATCTTTTGGAGGAAAACTTTATTTTTCAAGACCAAAAATATAAACTAAATGTTATCCACTTGTTGGACAATTCTTTTTCAGAAATAAGGTACTCCTACGTATAACGCATATTGAGTTAATTGTGCGTGCAAAAGATCTACCCATACAATCGAAGATAACCATATGAGTTGGTTGCACAAAATGAACAATAACATAGATTTGAAATATTATAATTTCCTTATTGATGATCGTAAAAAATCTTTGCTTTATCGTTCTTCACTCAAGACCTTAAATTTGGTATAGAAAAATAGAATTTTTATTTATAATTCTATTTTAGATCAACGATAATGATTTATTTGCTTACATGGACAATGAAAAGACCGTATTTTTTACCGACAATATCTTAGATTTGAGGTTAAACGGAAAACACGTAAGTGACATGGCATCGAACAAACACGCAACATTCAATAGTTTATCTTACGTTATGTACGAACTGGGACTATCGGTTCTCCATCGTTTAGTATATTTTTAATTTTATTCAATAATATATTCACATACAATTGTTACTCTGAAGGTAGAAAATATCAACATTGGATTATCATTTGACAGGAATATTCAGCAAATTATCCGAGTGTTAGATGGTAAGTCGTTCCTATTTGTAATTTGTATCAAGTTAAACTGTTGAGTATTCTTAAATAACTTTTTAGCAAAAATAAACAACATGTAGCATGGTTAATTAAAAAATGGTATTAAAAATAACTTGATCTTTTAATTAAGCTAAAAATCGTTGTTTACCACCAAAACCCATGGGCAAGTTGGGAAACTTTACTCATGAGATCTCCAAAACTGATCGAGAGAAAATTCAATTTCCCAGAGACAACTTAATAAAGGTAACTAAACTCGGTTAAAGCTGCGTTTATAGCTTTTAAGGTGTTCTACAACAGTTACCACCTGAATGACGTGATAGATCTAAAGACAGAAGATTTCATACCCAGAACTTTGGGTGAACTCAATGTAACCCTTCCACATAAACAAACAGAGGTCAATTAGGTCGCAGTAAAATGTACAACTAATATGGTGCTTAGGCTATTGCAAGCCTAAAACGTTGCGTTTTTGTATTACTACTTGAATCAGTTTTAAAGGCATTTTACCCCAAACACACAAAAATGAACGTCACAGAAGTACGTACATACATAAAGCTACTCATTTGATCAACCAAATTTTAACATATAGGTCAACATCAATCCAGAATTCAACCGACAGTTGTATCAACATTTTATGGAAGTCTCTGTACAAAATCAAGCGACCATCTACAATTCATCAAATGAGCTCGATTTAAGAGCTCATAAACTTAATATACGTGATGGTTGTCGAATTTTATTAGGCATTCTCATACTAATCCTTGGAGCGGTATTGGTTAATGATATGTACCTTCGGAGCATGGAAACTTACAATCAACGCAATACTATGCCTTAATGTTGGACGGGAGACAATTTATACTTTGTTGAGTTTTTTTGATTGGATGGTCGTTACAAATATATTTGGTGTCTGTGCTGATTTACGAACAAATAATTATAAACATATGAATTATTTGCATTTATGACCTTCTTTTTAAATGTACAGCGTTATTAAGGGTTTAAAAGTTCACTTGATCATGAAAATTATTGTTCATCTTCTGCACGTTGTATATCATGGAGCACATTTTGAAATACTTCAAAAATTATAAGGAAAGAAACTAGCACGCGATTTCCACATTGTGATTTTTGAACAGTGCGGTGTTAACTTATTCATTATCAGTATTTTCCAAAGTTCATTGCTCTTTCTCGAGATTTTTTTAGATTCACGAAAAAATATTTAATTTGCTCAAGTCTAATGTCAGAACTAACGTAAAAAGTAAATATTTGACTCAGCGTCGCGTTATTGATTTACCCACAAATGTATGCCATATAGTCCACATAGACGAAACAACAAAACGCAAAAACATTTATGACGCGCATTCAACGCGCATAAAAACTCATTCGTTAACTTTTGGCAATAAGTCTTTCACCAACAACTACCATAGTATTTAAATGGTAACACTTTGCTACTTTAGTGCTATATTATAATACGGAGATATTACAAATACGTAAATAAATAAATTGACCACAAACTATCGAATAAATGCTATCAAGTGCACAAAAGTTGCTTGGTTTGGAGTTTACTATGCAATTAAATTCTAAGTCAGAATAGAAGGCACACTTTTCTCATTATCATCAAAATATTGGCATGGTAGTTATTTCTTCGAACAACACCCCAATCACGATTTTGCCAAAATTTACAGCGCGCGCAATTTCAATCAGAGGAGAAGTACACTGGAGATGACAGATTTTAACGAAACAGATCCTACTTGCAGTTATGCGTCGAATGAGTTGTTTCTAATTAAGGTATACTGAAGGCGGTTGTTTTTTGCACATGTGCACATTCTAGTTGCCCAAACAAGTGGCCGAGTGTTGGAATCAAGCACAGGATGGCCAACAAGTAGCTCAAATTCGCCAGATCAAGTACACCTTTATTCTAGTTCAGACTGGTTATTATTGTACATTTAGTGAAGACAATCAAGTAGCTATTTAAACAACCAACAATTAAATATCAGGATTTGTGTATTTTAGATGATACTCGACACAAAAACACTCTCTGGAGTTGGTAGAGCGTATTCATTGAAAGCCAACGTAGCCACCAACCCTGACACTTTAATATCGAGTCATATCAATGGGGGTAAATGTGGTGTTTGACTGAACTCAGTTGTAAGGCGACAAAATAGAGTTTAAGGTTATCGGCCATATAGCTTCAAAGGTGGATGTGGCACCTCACATTGAGCTGAATAAAAGTCCACAGTACAATGTGGAGTGTGTTCACCCATAATCGTTGTGTAGTGGTGCGCTAAACCAATTTGTGTTGCCTCAGCCGGAAAAGTTACCCCAAAAAACAGTTCAGCAATTGGATTCGGTTGTGACAGGCGCAATAAAACCCGTTTCAGCCTATAAAGAAGACGTACTCCATTGCGGCGTGACAATTTAAACTGAGTTTTAGATTGAGTACGCTCAGATGCGAAAGGAGGCTGGTAAACGGGTGCGTCTTGAAAGACACGAAGTACGCTCTTCATTCAACAGCCAGTTGTAGCCTAAGTTTTTATGCGAACAGGTCAAAGATATTGTGTTCCAAGCTTTCAGCCAAAACTCATATTATCGTCTGAAAGAACTTTCCGACATTACCAACCAACCCATGGTATTGTGGCTGTGAGTGAGACAACTGCTGTAACGTCGATTCTATGTGTAGGAGTACTTGAAAGACATTCTCAAAGAAGTGTGCAACTACAGAACTAGAGAGCCCTACAAAGGCATGTGGGAGTTGAAGTCCGAGTACAAGACTCAGTTCTCCTAAACTAGCTAGGTGTGTGTGCCTTAGGAATGATTAAATTTATAATGTATCGATATTGTTAATGTGGTATGTTGCAGGGGATCGTTGTTACCACAATGTCTGCCAGTGTATTGTAATAATAAACCTACGGCGATTCTGGTTGGGTCTTAAAACTCTGTTCAGGTTTTGAACGAGTTCAAAACTAGTTTGGGCAGATTTTCGATTCTTTTGCGTAAATTGAAAGCTAAATTTTGGAGATCCAGACTTTTGTGGACGTCACGCATTCTTTCTGCAATACGAAATCATTTCGGCGCCAAGATTCATTTTGCACTCTCATTTGATGCAAATAAACGCCAAAAGTGACAGTTTAAAACCTTTCAAAGTGAACTTTATTGAATCCACATGAAAGTTCACTTCTATATAAACTTGCGGGAAATTATTGATGATTTTCGAATTAATTCGCATGCGCACAAGTTTTCGAGATTTTGGTTGCTGTTTAAAGTTCCGGTGATCTTTAAAGATCATGCAATGAAATCATCAATTAATTGGACAGCTACACTTACCGAGCTTTAAATGCGGATGACACGCACATTATGGTAATTATAAACGCGTTGATGACAACTTTAAAAATGCACCGATCACATTTTTCTTTCGACGTTTGATGTGGAATTTCATTGATGTATTATCAACTTCATGTAACCATGTTTACTTGCAAAACGCCATTGAAAGTGGGGAAAATGAGTAGTTGAGGATCGTTATACGTCACTTTGAAAAGATGAAAAAACACAATAAATTATAGGCGTGATAACTACACCTTAGTACACAAAAGCAAAAAATACACGCGATACGATAAAACATAATGATAAACGCGCGCAGTTTTCAGTTAATTTGATGCACACGCACGAAGAGTAAACCAAACTCGAGCAATTTATTTACAAAAAATTCTAAAAATATCGCGTCAGTTGTTAAAGTGCTTTCTCTTTCGATTGTAGTGTCCTTTTTGAGGGTTCTCGTAGTAGGGCGGGTTAGGATTGACATGTTGAGGTGGCGGTCTTGCGTAAGCTCTATTGTTGTTGTTGTTGTTGTTATAGTGGCTACTATCGAAGTTTGCGCTATAATTTTGATGGTTGGCGTAGTTGTTATTGTAGTCGCTGGCAACACCCATAGGGTAAGGGTGGGTGGGTCGACCATAAAGAGGGGGAGGAGGATAACGTTGGTCGGCAAATTGAACTCTATCGTTGTAGGAAGGTCTAGCTTTGGAGTCAGTGTAGGTGGGACGCGGAGCACTATTAGAAGAGGGTTGCTTGGCGTTTTGAGGCCGAACCACCAACGCCGAACGAAAGAGTTCAATCCCGTGCATCAACTCACAGGCATACCCCACCGAAACCACGTCTTTGAATTCTACAAAGCCAAAAAATCTGCTTTGTCCCTCTTTGGGCTTGGGTATTGTGACCACTTCTATTGGTCCCGCCTAAAGAAGTCACACCAGCTACCACCACCGATTGGCTGTAAACAGACTGCGTACCTGAACGAATAGCTCGTAGAGAAGTCGCGTTGTGACTTTTTCATTGAGATTTCCAACGTAAACCGTGTTTTCTGGCCGGTACTCGTTATGAAATGACATCGCGGAGTTCCACTACCACTCTGTTGAAGATTATCAATATTTGACGTCGTAAAGTTTCGTATGAAACCGACTGCATATTTCAGTGTCGTTTTGACGAATTTGCCATGGAACCAGTTGAAATATTGATTTAAAGTTTTTAAACCTGAGCAACATTTGTAGCAACCAAATGTGAATGTTGAAAGTTGGCGTGTAAAATGAGCTATTTTAAATTTTGAAATTATTTGCACGACATTAATAAATAGGATAAAGGAGATTATTTAAATTGGACGAAAAGTAGAGAGTATCTCATTTTAATCGCTCATCCCACACGAATTGTCATATTAGACACAGCCGTCGAGCGTACTATGAAAGCGATACTCAATAAAATTGGTTCAAAATGCTATATCAATGGAAAATGGCGGGCAAATGAGGAACTGGGAGTAAAGACGTTTAACGACGTGGACCCTTACCACAAAGACGTATCTAAACTTTTCCTGTCCAACTGTTGTTCATTAATTTTAGGTTGTGGGGAATTTTCCCGACATCACCAAAGACGTGTACCACCAATTCTCTCAAGCAACTGTGTCAGGGTTCACAAGGATGAAAGCCACTTCTGCTAAGGTGGGTTTGTATTTGTAATTATTGGACTATTCTTCTTAGGAGAGGAGCATACTGCTTCAGCGCGTTGGGGAGATGATCACTGAAGTGAAAGACGACTTGGCCAAAATTATCACCTGCGAAACGGTACACTTCACCAATTTGAGTTTAGATTGTAGTTTTGCGTTAATTGTGTACGGTGCAGGGAAAGTGTCTGAAGAGTTCGCGGTCAGAAGTTGAGAGTGCCGCCAGCACACTTCGATGGTTCTCCGCCGAATGCGAGAGAATCAATGGGACACTATTCCACACTTTCAATGGTCCATACGAAAACATCCTCACTAGGATGCAACCAGTCGGACCTGTTGCGTTGATCACGCCGGTACTTTATTTTGCATTTCGTGTATAAACTGTAATTCCATTTTAGTGGAATTATCCTTTGGCTATGATAACTAGATCTTTTGGAGCTGCTTTCGCTGCAGGATGCTCTGTCCTACTGAAACCGTCGGAAGAAGCTCCTGCGATTGCCATGGCGTTGGCTGATGTATGCACATGTGTTATTGAACTAGTTGAAATAAAAGAGCTGTCTGCTACTTGTAGATAGTTGACCGGGCGGGAGCGCCAAAAGGCTCAGTCAACGTTCTAACTTGCAGTAGAGAAAGAGTGAACGAAATAGGATGGGCTATTTGCAATGATTTGAACATTTCAAAGATCGCTTTTACCGGCTCGGTATTAACAGGAAAAGTTGGTTGTTTATTGCCGAATAAATTGCACTATTTTGATAATATTCACCGTTCACTATAGAAACTGATGCAAGAGTCAGCAGCCCAAGTAAAGAGATTATCCATGGAAATGGGCGGCAATTGTCCATTCATTGTTTTCCCCACGGCGAACCTCGAAAAGTGTGCACAAGATCTAGTGTGGGCTAAAATGCGCAATTGTGGCCAAGTCATTGTCGACACGAACAAATCAGTTAAACATCTTTGTTTAAGGTGTGCATTTCACCCAATAGAATATTCTTACACAAGGACATTTACGAGGCGTTCGTAGATATGCTGGTTGAACGACTTGAACAGTTAACTTTTGGAGACCCCCTGGATGAAAACGTCAGTGTGGGTAGTCTGATCAACACCAAGGCTCATGATAAGGTATAGCCGACTGACCCGAATTCTTCACGGTGTACCACAACTCTAGATTGACCAACTTATCCAGTCGTGTATGGGTTTCCGAAAGGTCATTACTGTTGGTAGAGATGACCAGGCATTTAATAGAGAGAATTGTTGCCTCCCTCCTACACTTATACTTGACTCTCAACAGAATGACCCGATTTCACAAGTCGAAATTTTTGGGCCCGTTTTCAACATAATCACGTACAAAATCTAACAACAACGTTGTCTTGACTCATATTAAGGTTTGACAGCGAAAACGAAGTTGTTAGTTGGAGCAATGACACCAACTACGGGTTGGCCGGTACATTGTTTTTAATCATAGTTGTTCCAACTACTCCAAAGGATATGTTTACAGCGAAGACTATCGTCAAATACAACGTTTGCCTGAACTACTAGATGTGGGCATGTGTGGCGTTAACTCGGTCTCCATTTCCAGATATTTGACTCCTTTTGGTGGAATGAAACACTCAGGAATCGGACGGGAATCCTCCCACTGTGGAATACACAACTATCTAGAAACAAAGTCCATCATATATGGATGATCTTTACTTTCAACACCACTGTGACCCTATTAACAACCTGTTTATTATTTCTGAAATAATGGCTCAAGTGTGTTTATTTAACGCCATTTTCACGTGCTACACATGCATTCATGACGTCAAATGGTGATTTGTGAATAATTCACGTACGAGAACAACAATTAGCTGAAGTTTTGAATATATATACATACCTATTTAATAAATTTGGGGTTTTATTGTTTAAATCAACAACAACTATTTGAAAATTTAATTAATTGTTACTGGGAAACGCCAGTGAGTTCACACGCTAGTTTTTAACAATTTAACTAAGAGTGTTTCGATGGGTTATTATGTGATTTTGTGCAACTAAATATTGTTTCCATAAAGTCCATATCTTCAAAAGGACTTTATACAATGTCAGTTTATGCTCAAGTTGAAAGTTATAGTTGAGTACACTGGTGAACTTTTTATAACTTTTGCCGAAAAGTGTCAAAACGGCAGATATCGAATATTATTATTTATTTTTGAAAAATGCGTGCATACTAGTTGAATCCTTTGGGGGATAATTAACGAGTTTACATTTTATCTTTGTTAGATAAACAAAGATAACCTATGTTGTATAATTCCACTCCGAGCTTTTGGTTCAATGGAGGGGCCTATGGGATTATACCAAACGGCAGGTAACATCCAATTCAGACTGAGAAAACTCATATCCTATAATCGACAGTACTTATAGCACAGTTTGTTGCCATCAAAATTAACATGGTGATAGAAATTGTTTGAACCCAGTTATTTTCGACACAAACTCGCACGGATAATCAATTTCGTATAATAAATCGCCGACCAACGGAACTAAAAATCGCATCAACAAAATAGGTTTTAAAAATTAAACGCCACACCATACACTGTTGTCGAACGTTGGGTGCCTTAGCTGAATTTCAAGTGTTACGTCTAAACTGCCAATTGAAATTGATAAATTCTCGCAATGAATTTGTTGTTATGTGAACAGTTGAAATAACATTTACTTATTCATTAAGCTATCATCGTATAGCTTGAAACCTTGGGGATTTCTTCACGTTGTTTTGGTTAACAGCACAAAGAAATTTTTATTGATCTTCTTTAAACCTTGAAGAGCTGCGTACAGTCAAGGTATATCAAATGCCCGAGAATATTGAATCACCAACCATCCGTCCGTCTAATCTTAAACTGTTGATAGAAGTAGATAATCGTGAATGAAATACGCATACATTGTTGGGCATTTTTACGTGAAAATACTACTGTGCTGTTTGTTGTTATTTGCATATGTCCACTGCAGCAGTACTCCAGATGACAATTCATCAGGACACGAAGAAATTTCACTAGTGTCAGTTAATTTTCCAAGAGTTGGTTTGTTGATGGTGGTTTCATTGTGGGTGCTATTGGTTTGTATTACAATCACAAGTAATTGCTTTTGCATGCGAACCTCTGGGTGGTGCTTACTTGGGATATTCATTTAATTTTGTTATACACACCATTAAGGTATTATCTTAGTCAATACTCATTTTAGGCTACCACTATGCCACCAAAATATCGCACATCATACCTGAGTCATGGTAATGTACTTTTCTGCTCAATAGTTTTCACAAAAACGCACTAGCATATTGATTGTATTGGGACTGCCCATAGGAGCCATTTATAGGTAGAGCGCAAATTATGCCTGACCATGTCAGTTTCATTTAGGTGGACGAATGTTGTTGATTATTTCAAATTCACGCCCGATTTGTTCTTCTTGATCCTTTTGCCGCCGTAAGTCTAATTTCAGTGGCGTATTTGACCAGCCTATGTTTTGACCTCCAATAGAATTGTACTGGACGCCGGGTATTTTGTCAAGACAAGAGCATTCTTTGAAAATATCATTCCGATTCTTCTTCATGCTGTTATAGTGAATACATATACAAGACTGCTCATTTGAGTTTGTGTTTAAATGTAGGGAACTTTGTTTAATGCTTTCGCGTTGGGCTTGTTTCTCTATTTATGCTCTGGGTACATTGGTATCCCCCCACTTGGCATCACTCATTGTTTTCTCTTTGGTTCTCTTATTTCTGCTGTGGATCCAGTTGCAGTACAAAATACAACAATTAAGAGTGTATGAAAACATAAAACTTAGGTATTGTCGGTGTTTAATGAACTTCAAGTGCACCAACTCTTATTTATTATTGTTTTTGGAGAGTCCATTTTAAATGGTATTTCAGCCATTTAACAGCTGTATTATTAAAACTCACTTTTAGATGCTGTCACTATTGTGCTGTACAACTTGTTTGAATTTTTGACCCAGTCACCGACAGTAACCCACAAGGAAATACTCACGGGTCTAGGGTCGTTTTTTATTGTGAGCACACTGGGAGTGTGTATCGGGATATTTTTTGGGTTACTCACTGCGTTTGTCACCAAATACACCAAAATACTTCGACGTGAAAAGTAATTAGGTGTGGCTAATTGAATGTGTTTAGTGTTGGAGCCAGTCATTGTGCTAGTAATACCTTATATTGGGTATTTGTTCGCTGAAACCTTTCACTTTTCTGGAATATTGAGGTGACACTGTGTCGTGCAGATGTATTTATTTGTTGTGAAGTATCTTGTTTTCTGGAATTGTGATGAAACCCTACGTGGAGATTAATGTCAGCTACAAGTCCAAAACGACAATCCAACGTATATTAAGAGCTATCAGGTGAGTACTACCGACTGCACTGCTACCAGCTCTAACCACACTACCCCTAATTAATAGTACCACATCGGAGGCTATCATTTTTGTTTTCTTGGGCGCTTCGCTGTTCACCTTCCCACTGCATTGGAATACTGGTTTTGCTTTTCTCACTCTTATTGGAATTTCTGTGTTTCGAATAATCAGTAATTCCAATCATTATTGCTGTGTAAAAATTTGAAAACAAAACTCACAACTCTTAGGCATCTTTGTAATAACTCTGATATCCAATGCGAGAAAACCCCGAGAAAAAGTGTCAACGGTCGAACAGTTTGTGATGGTATACCTTTAAAGTGGAGACTATCTAATGTTATTACAATGAAAAAGATGTACGGAGGTTTACGTGGTGCAGTCGCCATATCACTTGCGTTGATTCTCGAAGAGGAAAGCGAATACAAGAAACTCTTTGTAACGACGGCCTTTTTCATTGTTCTGTTTACAGTTTTTGTGCAAGTACATCCACATTAAAATCTAGACTCTAAACACATTTAGGGTATTACAATCAAACCAATGGTTCGCATACTAAAAATTAAAATTGAACCGAAAAAGAAAATACTCATGCTCGAAGAAATGAACTTTAAAGTGATTTGAGGATGATGTTCACCCAGTTGAAAAGTCGTGATAGGTCATTGATCATCTCAATTATGCTGCTATTGCAATATGCGGAACTGATAAACTGTCAGGAATAAAGGCATCTCCATGTCATTTAAAAAATTTAAACGTGCTTTAGAAAATAACGAAAAAAATCGAGAATGAGTGTGAGCAATTTTTGACTGACAAAGCCAAAATAGAACGTAAAGATACCATCCTGGCCGCCAACACAGACATACTTTACAAGTAACAAATAGCAAGGGTTCTTCGGTGTAACCTGTTACACAGGGAGGCGGCGAAACTCGTCAAAACCAATCCTAGTGCTATAATCAATCTGTACGCTACATCCAGCACCGTTTGGTGTAAATTATTAATTTGCTATAGAACCAAAAGTCAGGATATTTTCACAACTCACCCCAAGTAATTCATGCACATCTCTACAGATACTAAACATGCTCAAAGGTCTGTTATTTTGGAGGACTTGCCCACTCGCGATACTGGCGTCAAACTAAGTAATTGATCATTTTTCGCACTTTTCCATTCTCAATGTAGGAACACACCAAGCCAACCTCGCAAAAGGACAAAACCTTTTTGATAATTACATCAGAAACGCGCCTCTTGAACTCAATGACGTAATTATTGTCGCGTAGGAATAATTAACTCTTGGGTTGTAGACCAATGATGGCAATAAGGGGACCAGTGACATTAATTTTATGACGCGCAATGAGAGGTAAATAGTTACACGCTGGGTTTCATAATTTCATTCGTCACCAGTTTCTATGGACCCGGTGCTGCATTTACCATAAATAGAGCAAACGTACCAAAACCTAAAAATATCTACAAAGTATTGCCACAGTTATTGACGCAGATACACGCATCATCGATTTTTCCATCATTCTGTAGGCAAACTTATCACCCCAAGATAACGTGCCTATGCATCAACTTAACCAAAGCAAGCGTGCAAAAGTTAATGTGCCTCTATTGACCGTTGAAGAGGCTCCCTTGCCGCTGTTTTCTATTGGCGAAGACGATCCGCACGTGAAATTCGCATCGATGAAGGAGCTCTCTGAGCTGGTGCAGGAGCCCACCAGGAGTCTCAAGGATCAACATCATGAGCATCCAAAATAGAATCTTAGTGGTCGGCATCTTAAGTAGTCGAGAATCAAAGCTTGAATTTTGTGTAAACATTTGTTAGTTTGATTTGGTTATTTTTCAAGTTGAGTGTTTCAGTCGTATAAATCAGAGCTTCTCAAACTGGGGGTCGCAAATAAATTTAATCTACATAAATTTAATCTACATAAATTTAATCTACATGAGGGGAGTCGCATATAAATTTAATCTACATAAATTTAATTTACATGAGGGGAGTCGCAAATAAATTTAATCTACATGAGGGGAGTCGCATATAAATTTATTCTACACTAGCGCGAAATCACTGGCGTCGCCCAGTTACAATTAAATTAATTTTTCAATTAGTAAGTTGATTTTAAAAATGAAAGCAGAAACTTATTCAATAGATCTTAAATATATTCAAAACGTTTCAAAACTTCAGCTATTAAAATCTGAAAAACATATAATACACAACGAACAATTCATTAAAAACAATATAAATATAGAAATTAAGTTAAAACACATAGTTCAGTTGGAAAATAATGGAATTTTTGGGAAAGAATCATATGAAAAATAAGGTTAA
>JAOPJI010055017.1:0-14178 GCA_027122695.1 Merluccius productus
TTGGAAAATAATGGAATTTTGGGGAAGAATCATATGAAAAATAAGGTTAATCTCCATTTTAATCCAAATCCCGATTTAAATGCTTCATAACTCTAAAACTATAAGTGCTGTAAAATTTCTAAGTGGTTCATTAAGTACGTTGTAAAGAGTTCTTTTTACGCATATACTTTACACGCACTAAAAACGCGTAAATAATGAGAACATGGTTTGCACATGCGTACTGGTGTGTAAAGACACACTCCTCTTTTATATATATAGTAGATAAGTAATAATTGTGTTAGACAAATAAAGTTTGATCAACCGTATTGACTGTAATGTGATACCTTGGACATAATCCTACAATTGTGATATTTTAATCTGCCTGCCAAACTTAAAACCTGAAAATCATCAAATACAACACGATAAATATACTTTTAAATGGTCATAACCTAATGAAATTATTATTGTTATTATTTAAAATTGTTGACTATTGTGCAACTTTTATGTATAATGAAAAAAGTTTCGGACATGCGTACTTGGGCCACACACTCATACTGACACTCCTCCTTTATATGTATAGTAGAAATTAAAGCGTACTTAATTAGATGTGAATTAGTCATAGTAATATCTTGAGGTAATCAGATATGTGAAAAATGGTGTGCCATATCCATGTGAACGATAAACGCACTTTACTTTGTATTGTGGTGGAATAAGTAGCGTGTATAGCCAAAACTAAGAATTTCACCGATGCCTAATACGTTTCTAATTCCACAAAATCATCATCATCATATGCAATCGCTTCATTAGTTTAGTTAAACGTTTGAAAAAGTGATAAGGAACAAGTTGTTTGTAACTCGTTTATCGAAACAATGCGGTATTAGCCAACAATATCCAAACACCCTGTCGCAAGAGTATTGTCCGAGTCATTGTGGCGAATAAATCGCTCATCTCAGAGATAATTTAGGTGGAAAATGACAGTGAATGAACCAACATAAAATTCCTTGCTCATTGATTAATTAATGCGCGTTGTGTCAGAACTCCTCGCGGAAATAATCAACACGCGGCAACACTCGTCAGAAGATGGCTTCATTCGAACCTTGTTGTCACTGCTTGCGCACAAAATGGATAAGGACACTAGCGACTCGACTTCAAATGATACTGACTTTGAAATGTATTTGTTCTTTTGTTTGCCAGTTCGCTGATCGCCGCAATAGAGCAGATGATGTGAATATTCTCGACAATCTGCCCGAATATTGTAATCCGCTGGTGACAATTTTTGTATGGCTAACGCATTGACTTCACGAGGGTGTTATGCTTGTCGATAGGAAAAGAGGATAAACATTGAAAATGACTTTGAGCGCGAGATATGGCAACTCAGGAAGAAGTACGACAAACTTTTCGATCAGTCTGGCACTCAGGTATCACTTTTGTTAGGTGTGATTCAGTTGGATGTGGGTTTTAGATTAAAGACATTGTGTGCAAGATCAACGAGAAAGGTGGTTATTGTTTGGCGGGCACATTTGATGGCTTTTAGAAGGAGTAGGGTATTGGTCCGAGAGTTTGCTGAATTGCCAGGATGTATCCGAGTTCATAACGGTAATAAACAGTTGATTGTGTTAATTTGACATGCCCGTTATAATGTGCTTTGTTGGTGTAGGAAGATGACGAGCCCCTGCTTAATTACATCATTGATGTGAGAACTATCACCATCACAGAAGATGAGTGTTCGCCTGCGTATCCGGACTTTAAAGATATTGTAATTGCACTCAAATTTATTTCATTACTAAACTCGCTCATTATAAACGTCAATTAGGGCATGATCATCGAGATTGAATTCAAAGAGAACCCCTACTTCACCAACACCGTAATGTCAATTCGTTGGCAATCTTTAACCACAGTTGCATGTGTGTGTGTGTGTAGGTGTTATACAAATACTTTAAGCTGACCTTCGACGTCAATCTGCGGGACGCCATCAATGGTAGAGGAGCGCCGTATTGTTACGACACCATTGGGTATTTGCACCGCTTCTAGTGTCTGCTAATTTGGCCAAGATCTGTCATCAACTGGAACGAGGGTAAAGACATCACTGTAGAGAAAGTCATCAAGACTCAGCGTCATAAAAGTGATACATATTGGAAAAGGTACCTTATGTTCTTCGGTAGAAACCCAAAAGGTCCGAACAATCGCCAAAATGTTAAAGAAAGAGTCGTTTTTCAATTTTTTTGACACGCCAGAAAAGATAGACGGACAAATTCAGGCCGGAGTTCTCGGTCAATGTCCTGACTTGGATTATCTGATTGGTGAGTGGATAGCCAACGTGGTCGTTCGAAGGGTAATCTGTGTGCATCTAGCGCGTTTCTAGTGGTGTTTAGTCATTCCACTTCTTCCTTGGTCCGATCGGTTGTGAGATGGCTCTTTCGGTAGGTCGCTGATTTCTAATGGCTCATCGTTAACAACTCACTGTTATTGAGTGTTTAATTGACTTGTTAGGATTGTGAATCCATGTCTGATGAATTGGATGACACTGCTGACATTATGGACGGCGAAACGAACGATGATGAGGTCGTCAACCTGGCCAGTCACCTCAAAACCTTCGCCATGACTGGACCTGGGTCGAGTGTGGGCAAGAACAAATCGGCTGGTTGCCACAGTCATCGCGGCAAAAAAAGAAAATAGTTAGATTCATTATATAAACACTCGCTTTGTCGTACTACTGTTCACGCCATGCGTCTTCTCATTTTCGCGCCTGATTTTAATCAGATATCGCGCTTGCGTAATGTTTACATTGAACTTGGGTGTTTTGAGTCTCCGTCGTCCAACACGCGGGAGTTGGGTGCGTTTCCTAGCTTAACAATTCGCAACTGCGTCATCTTTACAATTATGCTCCATTAAATAGATTCTATTTGATGGAGCATTGGTTGAGTAGAGTATTAATTAAGCTTTACTTTTAGATTGAGATAAAGAAAATTGTTATTTATAAGGCGAATATAAAATATCCATTCTTCAGTTTGCTCAATAAAATCTCCGAATGAAACACAGCGCTTCTTACTACATGCGTCAACACTTAACCTTGGTTCAATGAGGATTATGTACGCTGAACAATATTACACAAACGCAAACTAACGCAAAATGCTTGCACTGTCTCTATGTCACGCGTTTTGCCCCGATAATTCGCATACACTGTGAAAACACAGTGTCTACCAGCGCAATCAAATGTGAAGATTCTACAACCAACCACTAACTGACTATCCATCTTATTATTATCTAAAAAATGACATGGTGATAATAAGCGATAAAAATCCGTCAACACCAAGGCTGTGTAGCAGATAACAATGCGCAGCACGAGTGTTAATCCACAGAGTTGGTGGAATTTGAGCTGTTGAGCGCGGTAAAAGGTTTACTTGGAGTTGATGCCGTCGACAAACACTATTTTGGCCACTACCTTGGTGGTTGGTGGCAGTTTATGGGCACTCTTCAAAATCTACACCCACTTGCAACGAAGGAGAAAAATAATCCAGCCACTTAACTTGAAAGCCCCGCAAACCGGTGACGCCTCCACATCCATTGCGCTAAACGACACATCTAACATATTTGAGAAAGTGTTGGATATTCCTTCTTACAAGGGATTATATTTGACCAAATATTCCAGGATTACTCTGCGCAAATATGAAGTGTATAGTGGTGCGAGGTAACACACTTTGTAAACCAATCAATTTCTTAAACAATCAATTTTATCAACTAGAATGCACGTCGAGCTATCCTCATACAAAAACAAATCCCATTCGATAAGCGATTTGGTGACAAGTCGATCCCAAATCAAAGTTGTAGGCACCCAATCGCAAGTCTACATGGCGGAGTCTTATTTGAACGAAATTCTCACCAAAATATCGTACAAAATTGTGGTGATCAGCGCCAATAGGTTCCAAAAGTTGAAGCAGGCCAAATGGTTTAATGTGAGCAAAATTGAAAGTTCGACAAGTGCGACTCTGGATCTGACAATGCTCTAAGTTTTGTGTAGAAACGTTGATCAAATGGAGCGGCGATAAGGACAAGAAATACAACAAAACTGCCGACGGCTACAACCTTGCATCGTACGATGAGAATCAGGATATTGTTACATTCTACATAATCGGAACAAGGAAAGAGGTGTTGTATGCGGCCGGAAAAATTAATAGCACCGGCCAATTTTCCAACAAAAACAATAATAAACAGTCTACACCAACGGACAATAAAAGTAATGAAATTTTTATTGATTTTCGCTAATCTAAACGCTAGATAACAAAAGTATTGCACACGAATTCGCCGAAGAGTGTCTGGAAGTGACAAAAAATCTGTGGAGTGAAAGTTCTGTCACCGAACCCAACAAAAAGACAAACAGTGCATCGGTTTCCTATTCATCTCAGCATAGTCCCTCATCGTCGGCGTTTCATATAAAGTCTCGCTGTTCTGTAGTCTTAATTAATGTTGGGTTGCTGTAGTGAAGTTAAAGTTTCGTCAAGCCCCTCTAAATCTACGGGTATTTTTGATTCGCGTTATTGTATGAATTCGCGTAGATTCTTCTCACGTTAAAGTGACTCCCAATCACGTAGAGTCGAAAGTTGAGGAGGGGTTGTCAAAGTGAGCCAATAATATATTTTTTATTTAGTTATCGTTCAAGTTTTGGTTGTTAGTGTGATTGGAATTTTAAGACAAATAGTTTTTAATTCTGTTCTTTAGATCTGCCGCCAAAAAACGCCGTGCTGCGAAAAAAAACAATACTACTGTCTGATGGGTGACCTGACACCAGTTTTATGAGATGTTTTTTAAGAACGACTGTTTCATCTCTAGCACTTTAGGGCGCACACGCTCTGCTTCGTCGGGAGTTCTGCTCAATTCCAGGGTGTACTCCACTTGGTCAAATATTTCAATTAATCTTTTCTATTTATAAGTTAAGTGTGTTTTTGACAATTGCACTTTTGTTGAGTTGTTATTTTAATGGCAAAGTTCTGATTTTACATTGGAATGAAGTTGAAAACTCGACGACTTTAACGTACTTTTTCGAAATTGATGCGCTCAAAAAACGTGCAACTAGCGAGATTATCTTGCTGAATTCTGGCCACTAGGGTCGTGATGGCGGGAAAGTATCTCTTCACATAGTGGACCAACGCGCGAAAAGCTTCGGTGGCGTACCCTTTGTGGCGCTCTGCTTTTTCTAATGGCGAGTGTGCGAACGTTTCTGTAGTTGTGTTTGTTTACCTGCAATCATCAACGAGATTTCGCCGGTGGGAGTATTCTCCATGAATACTTCAATGTCTCCGATCATCATGTCTATTAGGATTATTGTTAGTTTGTCTACCGTGTCATGTATGCACTGATCACTTCTCAATTTGATTAATTGTTATTAACATTCAGCTTTACCTTGACAGTGCTTTTTACTACAAAAGTTTGCTAAGTTGGCCTTTTTCAATATGATCAACGCAACAACTAAGAGCGAATGTGACGTACACCCAGACTTAGGCATTACCATTGTCACTGGCCAGTAGTCGTTGTTGCAACTGGACTGTTTGTTGGAGTGTCATTTCTTCAGTTGCCGTTTCATGTTGCAGCTGCTCATCGCTCAGCCATTGGTGGTATCTTATTTGAGTTATTTCTATTTTTCTACAAAAGTATTGGCTAAATAACGGTACTTTTCCGTGAAAACTTCTATAAATGGGCATAAAAATAGCCGTTCAGTTTCGATGACGTGCTTCATTCAACTGTGTGTGCTGGCGAATTCGTTTGTTAGTTGTTTCACGAATGATTCCTTAAAAACCGTGGCAATATCAAAAATAACTGCTGGTCGTGTGTGATCGTCTGCATTCGAATGTCACTTGGTTTATGAGAGACAGTTGATTTAACTGTCAAATGGTTCTCTCATTATTGAGAATCGTATTTTAATCGTCAAACTTTAAATGGTCGACGTTTAAATGCGCTCGTACAACAAAATTATGTCTCATGTTTAGGTTGTGCTTGCGTCGTACTAAGACAAAAAGTGAAAAATCGCATGGCGGAAAAGTGGTGGTGGTGAGCCAGAAGTTTCGCATAACTCGAGTTTTGTCAAATGTAGGCGCCGATAAATGGCGAGACTTTCTCTAGTGCATCGTTTCAATTTTCACTGCGCTAATTATTAATTATCTACCAGCTGCGTTGCATGAAACCTTTATTGACTAAATTTTAAAAACAATAAACGCATCACAACAAATTATACATTCGAACGCAAATCAATGTTGAGTGAAGGTTCATGTTGATTGTGACCTTACAATCCGATCAAGTTGCTAGATCGTCTTTTATTGTGCTCAAAAGCACTACTCGTTAACTGCATTTATAGCAGAAAGAATCCATTGGTTAAATGTAATAATTTATAAGTTATAAATTATAACACAATGTGTTTGCTAAAAAAGGTCTAGTCGAATCGGCGAGGCGTCCTGTGAATAGCAGAAGTAAAGCAGAGTGATGCTCATTCTAAAATTTAACACAAGTTCAACAATAAATAACCAACTTGAATCGCATAAAATAGCAATTCAACAAATACATGCATCCGGATAGCAACCGCCAATAACCAAACTCGGTGGCACCACTCACAAATGTCACTACGTTTGATAACAGAGAGAGCCATCCAAAAATTTTCGACTAGCCATTTCAAATCAATTTAGGTAACTGGAAACTAGAGTACTCGTGAGACGAAGAAGTAGGCTGTCAGAGCTATAGTTAGGACCGAAAACAAGTCGCCCATCGTGTAGTTCACAACGACGTCGGGATGGGTGTGTTTTGTGGGCATTTTTGAAGGCGACGAAACCATTTCAAGGTGCTCTACAACACAAACGGGATATTTCGTGCTCATTCGGAGCATATTTAAGCATTCTGTCGCATTGATTTCATTGGAATTTCACGATTTAAACTTTAAATTTTATCAGACATTGAATTAAACATCCATTTACATACACTATATTTTAACCAATAAAGCGCACTGAAAATTGAGTCTGCTTCATAACACACTCAAAACACCTGCAGATAAAAATATCGTGGAAATATATAAACAAAAACGAGTGGAATCGTTAATAATGGCATGCTAAATTAATGCTTTTTTCGCAGTTGTGCAGGGGTGGGAAGGGCTTCGATATCCTTGTAGGTGTCGGTCTTTTCAAAAAAGAATATTCGATATATCCCCTAATATGTGAACATTTAAGTTAAACAAGTGCGCACATTTGCTAGCTCACGGTTAGAATGCCACCAGCAATTGACGACAACTATAACTCCATATCAATTCAGGTCACATTAGTAGCGTGTAAACGCGCAGTGACTTACGAAAATTCCCGTGACGGTAAATTTCTTGTACATGTACAACTTGCGTTTTAGTAGGCCATCGAAATCCAGTTGCGATGTTTTTTTCTTAACGGGAGTTTGAATCATTGATTTCATGCGTACGCACGTAGAAATTATATTATTTGTGAAGGTTTAGCAGCTTTATTGACAATCACAGGTATTTTAATGGATTAATTTATGTGATTCATATGAGTTTCTATTTTCTAATCCAAGTGTACATTGAGAAGCGGCAGAAACCACCTTTGTTTGGATCACAGTCAACCACTTGATCTTGTTAGAGTTGTGCTTCCCACACCAATAACTACACAAAATACACCAATAAATAGTCATATACAAACAGAGGGGACAGCTAAATTTGTATTTTCAGTCAAATTCGCCGATCTAAAAAGCAAGCAAGCGCATAACAACTTGACCCACACCTGTTGGTTGGCATAAGAAAGTGACGATGCTCGACACCAAGAACCTTCTCAACAATGGCTACATCCAGCTGTACAGAGAAAAGCTGGGGTTCAAGTTCAACGAGCCTAACAGCTCCATCTACTACGACGAAAAGACTCAAAAGTTCGTGCTCTGCACCATCAAGCTCAACAGAACACAACTGATAGCAAAGACTCCCAATAACGTCAATGTGTGGACAATAGAGATACCGGGGAATGCGACGATCACCTCGGTGAAAATATCCCCAGACTACGACATAGTGGCTTTGCAGCGATCGTCCTATTATGTGGAGTTTGTGGTGGTGACCTTGAGCAAGCAAGTAATTACACATTTATTTCAATGCACGCTTCTCGGAGACTTTAACCATCAACAAATATTACTGAACCTCCACGCTTCCGTTGTGGCACTTCACTGCAGTCATGACACGCGTAGAAAGTTGACATTCGTACTATGGTGAACTTTATCCAATTGGTTATCAATTAAAATTTCATAATCATCAATTATATTATATTTTGTGTTATCCACCTTAATTATGTGTGTGGCGATAGCTGACAACAATATATTAATTTGTTTTTTACTCATGTTATATATGTACATAGTACTTGATTAACATACGAATTAGAGATTCTAAGCGTTTTTAGCGTCTCTGAATTTTATAAAATGGTCCAGTAGTGCGTGCAGATCGACTAATATGGAAACTAAACTGATCGAATGGTGGTGAATCGATGTGTGTTGTATTTTATTGTCAGTTTATAGTTATAGTTTCTTGGCAGTATAAATGCTATCATATTGAGGTAGATTAAGAACATACTTCGAAATAAATTGATGTTTTTGCGTACATCGTGTAGTGTTGCTCAGTTGAGCCATGTAACTTATTTAATTGTGTCGCGAAACTCTGAAAATTGTTCAAATAACTGTTTAATCACACGCTAGCAGCTGTAACAGAACTATTGCATACCCACACAGATAGGAGATGAAAGAGTTCAACTATTATGCTAAAACGATGAATCAAAGTGCTAATATACGTTTAGAAACAACAACTCATTTTCCAATCAAGCTCGTTCAAGAAAAACCTAATCAACAACTTCTTCTGGCTGGACTCCTCGCATATAGTGCTGGTCACCAGCTGCGGCATAGAACTGTACGGACTTACCTCGGAGTTGACGCTCAAACTGTTGGACAAAACGAGCGTCGAATGCGAGTGGCAGCAATTCTACGCCGACCAAATACACTATCCTTTGCTGATCGTGGGCAAAGACAGTCACATCCACATGTACCTATTTAAGGACTCCACCAAAATGGAATCTCGTCGCACCATTCAACTGATCAAACCCCACATGCTCACAGCGAATGGAGGCATACGCACCGACACCTCAAATACCACTTCAAAATTTGTCGATCTCACCTCCAAGAACATCAAACTAACACTGCTATATAAAACCCTGTTCCTACTAGTGTACAACGTAGACGACGGTCTGATCTACATGTACAAAATAGTGAGCATGTGTTGTCTGTCAAAATCCAAGCTCGTCTGTGAACACTTCTGTAAGAAGAAGCTGAGAGGTCAATCCTCGTTTGTCAAGTGGTGCTCTTTCGTGCTCTACTATCCAACGTCTGTTGCCAACTCGCCATCATTGAATTTCCTGTTCGACGACGATCTCATATATGTGATTGTGGGCGCGAAAAGAGACATTCACCTCTTTGACATATCACTGGTGACCAAGTCTACTGGCGGCGCTCATCCCCTCCATGTGATAGAACCTGTTGATTTTCTGTTTGCTTTCAATGATGATGCTACTGCTGATGTAAATTACATATTATTCTAATTATCTTTATTTGCAGGTTTTAAGGTAAAACTTTGAACCCTTTTCACCCTAATTGTTTTCTATTTGAAATGCCACTTAAAATACGATGTCTTAGTGTAATTTTAAGAATTTAGGGGTAGACTATACACAGTAGAAACTTATATGATTTAATTGGATACTACGAAAAATTTCATAACTATATAATTTACAGGGCCACAAAAATCCGGAAAACGATTTCGACTTTAAAAATACCAACGTTAACGTCGCGCGCATTCACTATATTCCTTGTTTTATTGCAGTCTAATAAATGAGGCCTTTCAACTCAGTTTAGTTGCGTGCTGTTAAATAATCTAGAGCAAGTGGTTGCTCGTTTTGTTGATAAGCTAATTATATGTTGCCATGTGGCGACCTCGCGCATCCACTCGAGTAAATGCGCGAACGTGTTGCTTTAAATTAGTCCAAGTTATAGAACTCTGCTTAGATTTAACTGAGTCATTTGCGTGATCATTCGTGAAAACGATGTGTGAAACAGAGTTAACTATTTTATATGGTAGAGGGGTCCCATTTTTCTAGTTTACCATTAGATTAGGTGATATAATGATCAGACATTTGTAAGCAAACCTTTGCATTGAATTTTTACTTTGTGTCAAATTAAAAAATCCAGGAATGAAAGGGCTGGAGACCTGCACGATAAATTAAATCTGCATTGATTGCACTTTTCAGTGTCCAGTAGAAAATATAGCATTCAAACTAGAAATAATTCAATAAATAGACAAATTAGGAGTTATTCTTGAAATATGTGTGTGTGAATGAATTTTTTTAAAATACCTATGCAGGAACGACTAAACAACCGCCATCTAACGTTGCAAGAGCAATGCAGCAAACTTTGCGAGACCGAAGGCAACTACTTTTCCGAACCACACCATATTTTGTTTCTACACTCGAACCTCATACTAAACGCGTCCAATGGCACTCTGTGGATACTCATGTTCAACTACAACTACTTCACTAACGACTGCATTGCAGCCCACCAAGATATCGTGATACGGCTGCTGCAACGCCGCGCCGACAGTCAAAAGCACATTCTCAAGCTCGTCCACGAAGCACTTGTGCTCAAAGAGTACACTCTGAGTGACGCTCGTCGTCTATTAAACACGATAGTCTCGTGTAATATTGCTGCCACTGATGTCAACTGTGAGGAAAGCTATTTTGATGCCACTTCTTGTTCAACGTCCACCAACAACTTGTATAATTATTTCAATATCAACCTGTGTAATAGTTCAAATAGCAATCACAATAGTTTGAGTAATAATGCCTCTTGTTCATGTGTTTATAGCACAAGTCGGTCATCCGTCTCTTCTCCCGCTTACCATAGCAATAGTAACACTGTGAATATCAACGCCAAACAACGAAACGCCCTCATTGTACCATCAAATTATGTGAAATCGCGGATTTTTCAAGAGAGCTTGTTTGCCACTGTATTTCTGCCATTGATGGCGGACAATATACACTCGAGTTCGCGCCAAAAACTCAAAAAGAATTTCAAACTGAAAACCATCCTACTGCACTTTGTGGCCCAATTATCTCACCGCAACATAGTTGTGGAGGGTTTTCTGTATGAAGCTATAATTGAACTGATGATCAAGTTCAACGATATCTTTCAACTTGAGCAACTGTACCAACACGGACTGCTTCCCAAAAGACGCGAACTTGGCACCTATTTGTTGGGCTATTGTCACCAATACCCCAGTCTCTTGGTTATTGTGCTGGATATTCTTATGGAGACAAATCGAATCAAACTCATCCGGGTTCTGCTTGATAACGAGTGTGTCCATGAGGCTATTAGACGTTACGCAAAGCTTCCCAAACCCGTTTTAACAAGTGAAGACGGCCAACAAATCGTCGACACAGTAGTGGCCCATTTGTGCAGCGACAAAAATGCCATGCGGGACAATCTTTATTTTTCCATATTTAATTGGTTGAAAACCCATATGAGTGCTATGGACGTGGGCACTCTGCCACCGAAGCTTGTTGCACAGTTCAAGATTCGGTTTGGTGTTTTTTATACTTAGCTATATGACATAGTAGTGAGCGAAGATGTATGTAGGTGCGGGTGTGTGTGTGTGTGTGTATTTGAAGAAACTGATTGATCTTTTTAACGTATATTTAATGGTTCAGTTAAATGCACTCACACTGTCGAAAACATACAACGGAGCTTGCTATAGTTATTTTTGTAGCATACTATCAAGATATATTTAAAAAATAGTTTTGTGCGCGCGCAATTATTATAAATGCTGCTTCTATTCACAGTGCTGTTGGTGACGACACTAATTTTCGCCTATGTTGCTCTCAGAAAAACAAAGCCATGTGACAAGTTCATGGACGTACTGGTGGTATTAGGATCGGGTAAATGTGCAGCATAAGCTCTTTATTTAGTCTATTTTGCGCGGCTGTTTTGTTTGAAACGTAAAAATTAATGGTGTCTGTAGGAGGACACACCAGAGAAATACTGATGCTGTGCAAAAGTCTAGATCCAAGCCGATTCCATCTGAACACCTTCGTCATTGCCAGTACTGACGCAAACTCGCTGTGCAAACTGCAGGAATATGATTTCTACGTGAGATAATGGACCGAATTTAAAACTGATACATTTTCAATAAAGCAACCATCATCGACTGAAGTGGTCTACATTCAGAGAAGTCGACATGTGCACCAATCCTATGTGGGCGCCGTGGTTCCCACCTTTTATGCTTGTTTACAAGCTCTACACTTGGTGTACACCAAGCACCCGACTATGGTAACTAAAAAAAGGTGGTTGCTAATTGTGAGTTTTAGATTTTGTGCAATGGGCCATCCACGTGTTTTCCTTTGATGTTGGCCGGCTCGATTTTGTCGGTGTGTGAGCTTAATTTTTTACATTTGTGCTGAATAGTCTCAAACTAAAGTTATGGTGGCCTTTAGTTAATTTTCAATATTAATCGTTTAATTTGTTTGATCGGGCTCCAATGTGTTTAATCGTGAGAGATGATTCTGACTGGATATCTTTTCGATATTTTGACAGCGTATTTGCATATCGAATTCAAATTGCAAAAGATACACCATTTTATAATTGAATTAAGCCACCGCCTTAAATTAATGGCCGAATTGAGGTAAAATTATGAGCGGCTGACAATTTACTTAAAATTTCTATCGCTACCTAAAACATATGCATTGAAGTATATTTCGGTCATTAATGTTTACTTTCCATGCTTTTAAAACTATAATGCGCGCGCATGTGGCATTTAATCTAGGAACTGGCTTATCACTACGGGCCAAATTAATCCCTTTATCTCCCGTTTTGTCTATATTTAATTATTTGTAGCGCAAGAGACGTACCAAAAATGTTGAATATGGCAGATTTTGTAATCTAAACATTGGGTCATTCCTAGAAATAGGTGTTGCTGAGATTAAAAATGGCGTCCGCGCAAGCGTACATACAATGTAGGATTAAATTTTTACGTAGCAATAGCCAAGGCCTTAAATCAATTTATGGTCCATTTAGTTTCGATAAATCTCATAGAATAGTGACCATAAATTAGAGACCATAGTTTTACATGTGTACTTGAAATTCAATGTCGCACATTTCTTGATAAGTGTCAGAAAACTACATTTTATTATTGCTGGATATAGCAAATTTCAAGTAAATAGATACTGAAAACTTGATTCAGTTATGAATAAAGGATAAAAATGAAATTTTTAAATGTTGGAATACTACAACGAACCCTCAGTCGAACGTTGCACATATTTGCTATTATTGTGGAATTTTATTGTTTCAACTAATTGCTTGCTTTTGAAGTTACTAAAAATATTGGTAAGTAACAAATGACATGTACATTTTCATGGCTATTTAAGTGCAAGAGTGAGCAGTCTACGGGCCGCGAAAAATTAGGAGATGAGTAGTAGAACGTATAAACATTTCAATTTATACAGTTTAAATTATTATGTGTTATAATGAGTTTTCCCTAATAAGACAGAACAATAACAATGGTATCCACAATTAATAATTTTATTGAAATTTTCACGTTATTTTTATCCCAACAATTAATAATTTAATAGGTGCGGCCTACATCTCTAGCAATGATTGGTCGTTTAAGCTTTGAACACATTCTTTACATTTCATTTAAGTTTAAGCACACGTGTGTACTAATAAACGGCATAACCTTTCGTTATAGAAACTACGATTGCTCGATCCCTGCAACATTGTCTTTGTGGAAAGCATTTGTCGCACTAAAACCATGTCGCTGACCGGAAAACTAGCTCGCTACGTTGCCGACTACGTGGTGGTGTGCTGGGAGTATCTCAAAGAGAAATACCCATGGACTGTTTATGTTGGAAACTTGTTTTGATTCATTATTTGTTTTGTTTAACTTAATTCTGTGTTTTTACAGATAAATGCTGATGTGCAAAGTCTTTGTGCGTGTGTGGGGCACAAGTACGTACGCTCAACCATCTTCTACTACACACAGTCTCACACTTGACAATACTACTAATATATTAATAACTAGCGCGAAATCACTGGCGTTGCCCAGTTACAATTAAATTGATTTTTCAATTAGTCGGTTGATTTTAAAAATGA
>JAOPJI010055029.1:0-14169 GCA_027122695.1 Merluccius productus
TTAAAATCGGGATTTGGATTAAAATGGAGATTAACCTTATTTTTCATATGATTCTTTCCCAAAAATTCCATTATTTTGCAACTGAATTATGTGTTTTAACTTAATTTCTATATTTGCGCTGTTTTTGATGAATTGTTCGTTGTGTATTATAAGTTTTGAATATATTTAAGCGCTATTGAATAATACAACTTGCTGCGCATAATTAGGGGTGATAATCGTATTTGCCTTGCGCCGGTTAACGCACAATTGATACCCACTTATAGCCGAAGTGCACCGATTACTACAGCGAGCTGGAAGATGTCACAGGCAGTTGACGAATTGTTTTTAAAAGAACTTTTAAGCGATAAAATATCACTTACCACGTCTGATTGTAAGTTTAATCCTGTTCGGCGAGTTATTGATAAAGGTATTTGAGTTTGAGGCGGTCGTCCACCTACTACTCTGCTCAAACCTTCTAGTTATCTCTCTTCGTTTGTGTGCACTTTAACAACAATGATAATGGGTGTAATTTTAAAATTTCACACGGTTTGATGGTGATTTCGTAACGACAGAGTTGGAATTTTTAAGAGTAGACTTTATTTTGAATGGCTGTAAAAGCATTGGTGTGTGTGAATTGGAATTTTGCTGTATTACGTTCTGCTTCTTTGCGACAGAGAGGATGATCAGTTGCTCAAAGACATACTGTATTCGTTGATCGCTACACCCACACATGCAGTTAGCGTGTAGTGTGCTGTGGCAGTTCTAAATTATTGGGCATTGATCGCGATGTTGACGTGATTAGTCTGAGGATGTAAATGTTGATTGGGATAACTAGATGGTTTTTTGGAGTAGTGTATAGTAGTAGATCATCTTGCTAATTGATTGGTCAATTTTGTTAAATGTTAACGTAGAATTGTATCGAATGCGAAGACGGATGTCGAACCCCTACTATAGACCTCTAAAACAAATTCGACGTCTACTACACAGCACCAAAAAAGACTGTAGTCTTTTTGTGGTCAAAGTATTCATACCAGTGGCGATATTTCCCGATGTGAGAAACAACCTGCATAAATATTGACCCACCTTGATATTTAGTTTAACTTCATGGGCAAACTGCTGGGCCCAAAAGGAAAAATTTTGAAACAACTAGAAGCATCGACCAACTGTAAAATTTTGATTCGTGGAAAGGGATCGTCTCGTAACAAACCCCGCGATGTCCACCGATTTCACAAAGAAGAACCGCTTCATTTGCTGATCACCACCAGAGGTCCTCATGCTAGTGTGGTCAACACAATGGACCAGGCCCTTTGCAAAGTGCGTCCGTATTTGGAGCCAGAAATCGACGAGAAAGGTTACGCCAGCGCTATTAGAAATCACGAAAAAGCCCAACGTACAAAAACCGCGGCCTCCATTAACAGCGAGAACGCAGTTCAGTTTGGCAAGGTGACAAACGCGAGTCACGTTTTATTGCCAGCCAAAAATAACCGAATTCGTCCTCACTCTACCAATGCGCAAAATGAACCCAGAAAAGTCTTTCAACCTTCACGAACTCATTTGAGAGCCAATCGTCCTCAGTTCAATCCAGAAGTTATCAGCAATCAACAAGAGAGCAATGCGGCATCCAGAACTCTAGTAAATCGGCCATCAAATCAAATAACCGCACCTTCACACGGTGAACAGTTTAATCGTGAAACTCACCAAACCAATGCAGTGGGCGACAATAGGCGTTATGATAGAAGAACTACAGCGTCTAAAACTAGGCATATTAACCGCCGTCATCCAAACAATGCTCATAGAAACAACCATTTGGACGACTATCAAAATAATAACTACGGCAATGATAGGCATTATCAAACAACTCCCCACATTAATCCAGCATCAACAGGACACTACTACAGAAATCAAGAATATTCAAATGTCCCCTACAATCAGAATATCCCAGTTGCCCGTAACTTAACTGCTGCGTTTGGTTAGCGATGGTTTAATGGTGTATTAGATCAACAACCTTTCAATTACATTCCTAGAGATGTTGGCCATGTTAATCCTCAAAATTTCTATTATGACTACAACAACCCTCCGCCGCCGCCAGACCATTACACTCAATCTTATGTTCATTGTATGTTAGTTGGGACACTTATTTTGGATTACAGTGCGCTTTTAGACCCGCCAAACAACAACATCCCCATGCAACATAACACGGGAATCGACAACTACCAAAACCCCCCGCCTCAGGACTATATCTATTATTCAGACAACCAACCCATGCCATACAGTGGTGTACAGCAACACACACCGAGTTTTAATTTGCCACCAGACACGGCGCATTATCACTACCACACCTAGTTGGTAGTTGTTTATAGGATAGCACATGTACCACGTATTGTTTAAATAAGTAGTGATGATTAGTCCACAACGTTTGTAAAGTTGAATCTGTATCTGTGTTAAACGACATGTATTTTATTTATAAAAAAAAGTAGGCGCATTCATACAACTGTTTTATGGGTTAATTTGTACTTATCAAATTGGTTGACGAAGTTGATTCAACTAACCTACCCATTCGAGAAAGCTTTGGGCGAAAATCAATCCGTCGCAGTTGCAAATGCGTTTGTTATCTATCTTTATTATTAATCGGAATTTCCGCCTCGCTTATCTTTGTAGCGTTATTACTAGCCATACAATTTTCAACACTGCGAATAGCACTAAAGTGAAATGAATCTTAGTAAAAATAGCACATTCTCTCTAATGAATTCACTCAAAATCATTCAAATTTGCACACACACAACTATTAATGGATATTCGCGTGTAAACAATTTCACGAAGTACGGTTGAATCAACAATATCCGCTCAATGTTTAAAATCAGTCACACACAAGTACTCCATGTGAGTTACACGACTTATCGCCATAGTCGTATGGGGAGTGATTGCGCCTGCGCAAAGCTACAAAACAATCGAGCCTGCGATGGGATTTACCTTGTTCAACGTCATTCAATCGGTGCTGCTGATCCTTAACAGTGCTATAGTGTTGAATGAAGAGCGTGTGCTGATCAAATGTAGCCTAGTTGTGAAGTAGTAAATGTTCGCTATCTGTTGATTTAGACTCCCAGCAATACTCTTCTGAATCGAACGGAGTTATAAACAAACTTTTTCAAATTATCTACTCCATACAGATGGTATTAAGAAGTAGGGTTTGGCACTATTGAGCTAGTCAATAATTCTAATTTAGTTCCCATTATCTTTGTTAACGCCATCTTCATTCTAATAAAGCTAGCATTGGGATGAAGCGTCGTAACTTTTGCATGTGTAATTGTTGTTTGAATGGTGTATTTTGGGCGTCGTGTATAATTGTTACTGAACAATATTATGGTTATTAGTGTTTGTTTTGGAGGTGACGTAATTATATCCTCTGTAAATAAAGAAATGGCTAAGTAGATGAATACGTGCTTGAGTATTTCACGTTGGTCGACGATCCAAATTATATGCTGATTCTATCTGAACCAACGGCGACGAAAATAAATCGAAAATCTCACAATCAGTTGTTTACGCTTGATTCTTAAAAAGCAATAATTTTGTTTCGTTGAAATAAAATTTTTGAATTTTATGTTAAAAAGTTTCAGGCGACAAAACGGGTCTTCGGTTTTTGCATACTACTTAGCAGTGAATGATATATTAGGTGAGATGACAACATATAATTAACTGGTATGAGTTCAACCAAATTTCATTATTTAGCTCTAATTCGGTCCACAGATTAAACCAAATTATTGAATAATTGGTTTTTGATTCAATTGCTTTACACTTTCCTGATAAACTAAAAAATGGGTAATTATTGATGGTGTCGCACGCATGTCTTATTTATTAGACAACCTAGGAATTTCTAAATTTTTTACAAAGTAACGAATAGGGGTTAATTCCAACAAGGTTTAGTTTAATTATTAGACTAATTTTGTAAAGTCACACAAAATACCAAAATTACATTTGAAGTTCGATCAAAAATTGTGCTTTCTCAAGTACCCCTAAATTTTTGTCTATTAAAAATTAAACTGATTATAAGCGAAATTCAGTGATGCCTAGTTTTGCTCAACTATTATGTTTTATGTTTGACTGACAATTCAACATTTCTTCGGAGTCATTTATTTTGGATATTTACATAATATGCACAGTATATATTTGTGTGTATGTGTATTTGGCAATAAATGTTATTCAACAAGTGTAATACGCTTGAAACTAATTTGGGTGTTACCCTGATTTTTCACGCAAAGTACCCAACGCAGATTGTAAAATTCGCCCCAGTATGTATGGTGGTAAAATCATAATTTCATGTTATCAGTAATGAGAATAACGTGTTCTAACAGTATCCAAAATTCATTCATGACTAGCAGCAAGAGGTTCAAAATAAACATGCGCACGCACGCCGAAACCGTTTTTTATTTGTTGACTATTTATCAGACAAATAGTCAGCATAATTTAAACACGTGGATATGGATTTTTGTGATGAATTTTAGGCGGAGAACGTTCCGTAGTTACATTTTGCAGTGTAATTTTTCAAACGCCTCAAGGGATTAGTTCAATATAATTGGTCGCCAAATAATAGAAAATTGAAGCCAATGAGTGAGTCGATTTACACAGTATATCTACACAAAGTCGGCCAGCTTTTGTTAGATTGCACCCAATAAATATGTTCAAGTTAATTTTTCTATTGCACCTAATCAGAACAAACTGATTATAAAAGATAGTTAGTTTTGGAAGAGACGCTATTCAATGCGTCAAATAGCATTCGTGTGAACACAATTAACTTCAAAAACTCGTTGTTATTATCAACTCCTCTCGATCATCTTTAATCGCATTAGTTACTCCATTGGATGTTTTTCTTGTTGTACCGTTGATCCAATAATAAACTTACAATGATATCAGTACGTTTATAAAACAAATGAGTGGCTTGTTTAATTGGCCCAATACAATAAATACCAGTGGGACGTTTAAGTGTGTTAACATTTAGCCAGTGTTTCTATGGAAGGGTTATCATATAACATGGGGGTTGGAGTTCCATTCACTCTCTAACTATGTAGCCGAAAAGCTCTATCTTTTTCGTATCTACAGGGAATGACTAATCACAATTTAATGCGAACTGTCCAGTTTTAATGGGTTGATTTATTGCAACAAAGGAAATACAACAAATTCCAAATTAACAACTCAAATTTTTAACTTCTTCCCAAAATTCCACTACCGGTGGTAGTAAATAATTGTCTAAGACACCCCACTAACGAAGGGTTTTGTGGGTGATTTGAAGTTGCGCAGGCAATATAAAATTGGGTAGAGAACTCTTTTATACGTGGCATCGAAGATTCACCATATCGCTCCAAAAATATTCATGCAATTAACAACCACCTACTGAGAGTATTCAATAGCTGAATGAAGGATCAAGAAACACACAACGTCGCCAATGCTACGTCGTTAGTGTAGTTATAGAAGTTGACGTGAAAAATGCTTGAACTTTTTATTTTTTCAGGGGGATCACTTTACACAATTTTTCTATTGAATATCTCGATAGCCTGCATGCTTGTAACACCGCAATTTTCCCTGTCAAATACTCACCCAAAGTAGCAAAACAACCTATTTATGTTGGACATAATCACGACTTAAATTTCATTCATTTAGTTTTATCGAGATATTGCTGACAAGATCGTTTCCTGTAAATTAGGTAATACATCACTATACCTACTACTAACTCTATCTGTTATATTTGTTGTCGTTATTTGTTACTCGTATGGGAAAAATCTTAATCTCTTCCCTATGAAAAACTAAATGAATGGGGTTATAGTTGGGTGGTACTGTTTATTGTCATATAACAATTGATTTTGTGTGGATCTTATTTGTTACTATGTTACGATAATTGTATAGTACTAAAAAATGATACCGTTATTGCCAACATGTCTTATCGAGTGAACCCCGTCAACAATTCAATATATCTTATGACGTTTGGCTGCCTCACGGAATATCGGCGACACGGTATAGGCACATTGTTAATGAACTGCGTCGATGAAGAGCTTACTATATGGAAAGATATTCAAAATGTTGCGCTGTAATTTGGTTATTAATTATGCTGCTGCTTATGTGCAAGTGTTTCAACTAGACATGTACAATGCAACAATCACATAGCACTTAAATTCTACGTCGACTGCGGATTTTTCATTGAAAAAGTCGAAAAAAATTATTATTCCAGCATTGATCCACCCGATGCTTTCCACCTCATCAAATACAATCCTAATTTCGTGGTCTATGCTGCACTGAACCAATCAACTAAAACACAAACTCTCCGTTTTATAACCAAGTCGTTTATAGACTACATCGACAAATTTCCTCAATGTCTCAAAGATCCTTCGCTATATGGTTGTATGCTGGAAAGCTTGCACAACGAAACTTTAAATGCATCTTCAACTCATTAGTCATTTAAGACTTTTCTAGCATCCATTGCTAATGGATTATTAGTTGATGGTACATTTTAGTTGTTATTATAGTATTTTTAGTTTAACTGCCTATTGTTTGCTCATTATGGTCGCTTTATGTTTCCTTCTTGGTCGCACAAACACTCAAACTTCAGTATTAGGCGCATAATAAAAATGAGTTGTACAATATACAAAAGGCACTGGCTGTTCTTACGGACATAATTAATCCAAAATGGCACACACGCCTGCGCAGTATCCTTTTTAATCTCACCAACATCTGTTTCTACTAAAGATATAAGTTTAGAATTCAGAATCTGTCATATTTAACTATTTTTGGCACGTCGTTATCGCTTTCAGGGGTCAAAACTAATTAACTATAGGTAAAACTGGGTGGCCCGGATGAATTGATCTCTTAGCAAAAGCCACTTCCTTCTTATTTTACTACTATTACGCTTGAAAGTTTCGACTTTCATCGCCCTCTACTATCTACTGTATATGTAAAGGAGGAGTGCCAGTATGTGTGTGCTCCCCAAGTACGCATGTCCGAAACTTTTTTTCATTATACATCGACGTTACACGATATCCAACAATTTTAAATTATAATAATAATTATTTAATTAGATCTTGACCATATAACGTATATTTATCGTGTTGTATTAAATGATTTGCAGGTTTTAACTTTGACAGTCGGATTAAAATGTCACAATTGTGGCCGTATTCGCGGTCTCCCGTGGACTAAGTAGCTTAGCTTACGTGAACTGCAGTTTCATTCGTGACTTTATACCGCGCTAACGCTACAATTGGTGACCCCGACGCAAAATGAACATTGAAGCCATCTCAGTGAAACTACCAACCTTTTGGCCGGCCCAACCCGACATTTGGTTTACGCAGGCAGAAGCCCAATTTCATCTTCGTAACATCAAAACTGATGATACCATGTACTATCATGTACTTTGTGCTTTGGATCAGGAGACAGCCCAGAGAGTTTCTGACCTTATTACCAACCCCCCTGTTGAAAAAAAATACAACACCCTCAAGCAACGCCTTTTACAAACTTTTGGTTTGTCCAAAACCGAAAGAGCCTCCCGGATACTGAACATCCCCGGACTTGGAGATAGGAAACCTTCAGAACTGTTGGATGAAATGTTGAGCTATTTGGGTGACCACTCATCATGCTTCCTATTCGAACATATATTTCTAAGCCATCTTCCTGAAGATGTGCGATTGGCGCTATCAAACTTCCATTTCTCGAACGCAAGAGATCTAGGAGAGAAAGCAGACGCGTTATGGCTTATGAAATATGGTAATAGACAAAACCAACTCAATGCCATTCAGAATCCGACAAGAAAACCTAATATAACGGAATCCGAGTCGAAACCAAACAAAGACTACTGTTTCTACCACCAGAGATTTGGTAAGCATGCACGAAGATGCATTAAACCCTGCTCTTTTTCGGGAAAAGACAACGCCGACCAATAATTGAGGCTCTGCTGGTCGGCTATCCCTACAATCTCCTCTACGCCTACGATGAACTTTCCAAAACATATTTTTTGGTAGACTCTGGTGCTGATTGTTCCATTTTCCCTGCTTCTTCAAATGAGAGGAAAACCACCACAGCTAGCAATCATCTTTACGCAGCCAACGGCATACCCATCAAGTCTTTCGGAATCAGATCAGCACAATTATTCTTCAGTGGTGAGTATTACGACTGGAATTTACACTTGACGGCATCCAACAAAGCCATACTAGGTGCTGATTTTTTAGCTTTTTACAAAGCAACGTTAGATTACAAGCACAAGATTCTGAAATTAAATAATGGCAAGTGCATACAGCTCACTGTTCGACCAGCAAAACAATCCCGATTTAACAATATTTCCCAAAATACGACTAACTACGCCAGCCTGGTAAAACAGTACAAAGCGACTAATTCGTGTTCTATGGATTACAATTTAAACGACAATGATGTTGAGCTACACGTCGAAACGACTGGACCGCCAATATTTTCCCGTCCAAGACGACTCAGTCCAGAGAAATTACTCGCTGCGAAAAAAGAATTTACTGAAATGGAATCTACGGGTATCATCCGACGTTCTTCTAGTCAATGGTCGTCCCCACTACACATGGTAAAAAAAGGAAATGGACAGTGGAGACCATGTGGTGATTATAGACGTTTAAACATGGTGACAATCCCAGATCGATATCCCCTTCCAAACCTACAAGATTTCACGCATAATCTTCACGGATGTAAGATTTTTTCAAAAATTGACTTGATCCGAGGTTATTTCCAAATTCCTGTGGCAAAAGAAGATGTATACAAAACCGCAATCACAACCCCTTTCGGTTTATACGAATTTGTCAAAATGCCTTTCGGATTAAGGAACGCAGCCCAACACTTTCAACGAAGAATGGATCACTTATTCAGCAATGTCGACTTTGCATTTACTTACATCGATGATATATTAATTGCAAGCCCAGACCATAACACACACAAAACTCATTTAAGGATGGTACTCAGTCTGTTGGACAAAGCTGGTCTCAAGGTAAACCTTCAAAAATGTGAGTTTGGTCAAACTAAACTTGATTTTCTGGGTCATTTTATTTCATCAGAGGGTATCAAACCTTCTCCAAAGAAAGTAAAGGCTATAAATAATTTCAACAAACCCGCTTCAGCAAAGGATCTTTCTCGCTTCGTTGGGATGATAAGCTTTTACCATCGTTTCCTTCAACACGCAGCCCAAACGATGAAACCTCTCTACGATGCTGTTAACACCAAAGAGAAAATCCTGAAGTGGACACCAGCGATGATTTCAGCTTTTGATGAGATCAAGAGGATGCTGTGCGAAGCAACACTTTTGAAATACCCCATACCCAACTCCTCTTTAAGGCTTACTACAGACGCTTCAGACTCAGCAATTGGAGCGGTACTCTCTCAAAGTAACAACAATATGTGGGAACCATTGGCATTCTACAGTAAAAAACTATCTAAATGCCAATCCAAATACAGTACCTTTGACCGAGAATTGCTTGCAATCTACTTAGCAATCCGCCATTTTCGTCATTTATTGGAAGGGAGAGAGTTCACAGTCTACACCGACCACAAACCACTCACTTTCACTCTCAAAAAATCTTCCGATTTGTGGTCCGCCCGACAACAACGACAATTATCGTTCATTTCAGAGTTTTCTTGTGATATTCAACATATTCCTGGAGAGGAAAATATCATCGCCGACGCACTCTCTAGAAAACCAATAGCTGCGATCACAAAATCAACACCAATATATAATTACCACCGTTTTGCACTTGCACAAAAAAACGATCCACTTATTGTTGGTTACAGAAAGGATCCTAAATCTTTGAGAATAAAGTCACTTCCATTTGGACCAAAACCTATAAACATTTTGTGTGACATCAGCACTGGTTCTCCTAGACCCATCGTCCCAACTGAATTAAAACGAATGATTTTCGACCACTGTCATAATTTATCGCATCCCTCAATGAAGTCAACACTAACAATTATCAAATCGAGATTCGTTTGGGAAAATATGAATAAGGAAATTACAAAATGGGTCCAAGAATGCAACAAATGTCAACGCTCAAAAATCCAAAAACATGTTAAATCTCCAATCCAAAAGTTTCCACTTACAACCGAGCGATTTAAACATATCCACATTGACATCGTCGGACCACTCCCCATTTCTAAAAATCATAGATATATGCTAACGATAATCGACCGATTTTCTAGATGGCCCGAAGCGATTCCGCTCACAGACGCAACGTCAGAACAATGCGTTAATGCATTTCTTTTCAATTGGCTCAGTAAATACGGTATTCCTGAAACAATAACCTGTGATAATGGAACTCAATTCACATCGATTGTTTGGAGACAAATGTGCCAAAATTACAACATAGAGATACTGTTCACATCTGTCTATCACCCCCAGTCCAACGGTTTGGTTGAACGTTTTCACCGAACACTGAAACAAACCCTTATGACTCGAATCGAGGAAAATAACCAATCATGGTATGAACATCTACCTTTAACACTTTTAGGTTTGAGAACTACCCCTAAGGTAGACCTACAATACTCACCCTCTGAGTTAGTCTTTGGAAGAAACATTCGCACTCCGCTGGATTTCCAACCAAATACCAAACCAGACAACAATATACCAGCACATTTCGCAATTATGCACAAATTTATGCAAACACCACTTAACACTGAGCCAACGCACCATAAAGCAAACACAAGCTTTATACCAAAAAACTTAAAGGATGCTAATTACGTGTTAATCCGAAAACCAAATACAAAGTGTTTAGAACAACCGTATGAAGGACCTTTCAAAGTAATAAGAATAGATGATAAAACTGTTATGATTCTCAAAAATGGTGCACCAAAAACTGTGTCTATCGACAGGATTAAAGTGTCAAACAACCAATAAATATATAACCTACTATCAAGGAGGGAGCCTGTGGCCTTATTCGCAGTCTCCCGTTTACTAAGTAGCTTAGCTTACGTGAACTGCAGTTTCATTCGTGACTTTATACCGCACTAACGCTACACTGTATGCATCTAATAAACAGTTTCGCGAGTATTCGCGTATATTCAGATAACATTTTTGGCGGATTTCCCCGAAGTTACTTATCAGATTCCTCTTAAAAAAGTTTGTATAGAATGAAACATTTTTTTACGTCATTATATATAAAAAAAATGAGTGGGGTCAAATTGACCCCAAAGACGTTAGGTGTATAGCGGGTTTTGAGGCGCTCGGAAGGTTAATTATGTTTTTTAAATCACAATTTAATGTTAAATATGCCTAAAGCGGAATGTTATACATTAAATCAACCTCACGCGGTGTAATTGACTAGATTTGAAGCAATGAGCGGTGTTGGCGATTACAGTGACGAATTTCTTTCTTCTGGAAGCGAATTTGAAGATTGGGTCTCAGAAGATTTAGACGAATCAAGCGAATCATCTGAAATTGAAGTTACCGGCAAATCGACAAGTGGTACAACTGGACTTACGTAGAGTCTAAAAAAACCTCATAGTTCAAGAATTTCCGCTGAGAATATTATGAATTCGTATCCTGGTCCGACCGCATATTGTTTACAGCGTATCCATCATATTTTAGATTGTTTTTTCATATTTTTCATTACTGAAAAATGTGAGAAAATAATCTATTTTACCAATATGTTTGGTCGCAATCATTTAAAAAAACTGGTTTGATATGGATACCGTTGAGCTAAATGGATACTTTGGTATTAATCTCTTAATGGCTATACACAAAGATAGAGAGGAGCTGTTGTCTGAACTTTTTAGTGTAATTGAAGGCAGAGAAATCTATCGTCTAATTTTTTCCAAACCCCGCTTCAAACAAATATTAAGGGCTTTACATTTTGACGATTTAAGAACAAGATTGGAAAGAAGAGAAGCTGATAAATTTTGCCCCATACGTGATGTTTGGGAAATGTGGGTAAAAGAATTACCCAAATGTTTTTCTCCCAATCAGGACGTCACGGTAGATGAGCAATTGGTTGCTTTTAAAGGCAGGTGTCCATTCAGGCAGTATATGCCACTCAAACCAGCAAAATATGGCCTCAAGTTTTTTTTACTTGTAGATCCATTGGATAAATATGTTATAAATATTTCTCCTTACTTGGGGAAAAATGGAAATGTTGAAATAAAATCTATGAGTGTTGCTGAAAGGATTGTCTTATCATTATCTGAACCAATATTCAACTCTGGTCGGAACATTGTGGCTGATAATTTTTTTTCATCCATCCCACTTGTGAAAACATTGCTAGAGAAACGTTTGACTTATTTGGGAACAATTCGCCACAACAAAAAGGAACTTCCACCTTGTGTTTTGCCTTCAAAAAAAAGATTATTATTCAGTACAACTTTTGCTTTTCATGGGAAAAAAATGCTAACATCCTATGTCAACAAAAAAAATCGTTGCGTTCTTCTGCTGTCGACAGGAACCACAAATGACAATGTATTGGATATGTCATGTCAGTTCAAACCGGAGACGATAATTCACTACAACAAGACAAAGGGTGGAGTGGATACAGTTGACAGAATGTTGGCATCTGTTTCTGTACGTCGATTCATTAAAAGGTGGCCAATGATTGTGTTTTATAACATGATCGATTTATCAATGGTCAATGCTTTTGCATTATATAAAAACATTTATAATTGCAAAAATAAAACACGGAGAATATTCTTAAAAGAAATGGCCGAAGCCCTTTATCTACCGCTCATTCAAAGAAATAGCAATAATAACAAGACAATTAAACGAAAGTCTCCTTGTTTCGAAACTACGCCAACGAACCACCAAAATAATGACAAACGATCACGCTGCAGTTTTTGTCCTTGTGAAAACGATAAAAAAACATCCTGTCGTTGCTCCAAATGCAATAGATTTTTTTGCCAAAAACATTCGTCAAATAAATGTTATAATTGTTAGCTTCTATATTATTGTCTGTTATTTTAAAAATTACGGAATAGATTTTTTGCGCCAAAAATAATATTATTTCTTATTTATAGCTAAAAAATAGTTGTACTAAATGCATTATTATCACACGATGTTTTACGGATTGGCGGCGTAATAAACCGAGTGAGATTAGAAGAGATTAATTATAACATTTGACCTCATTTTACTAAAGATTGTGTGATTGAAAACTTTTAATTTTGTACATATTGCTTCATAATTATTTTTAAAACAATGTAATCGAATAAAAATCTGGGGTCTATTTGACCCCAAAGTCTTTAGAGTATAGTTTTTTTTGCGACCTTAGAGGGTTAAAGTCCGTTAATGCCAATATTTAATTTAAAATAAAAATAAAAAATTATTTTTAAAATTTATGGTAACTTTACTATTGTTTCGAAAACGAAACGCTAACCCTAGGCCGTGCGCATCTCCTATTTTTTGCGCTAGTAGTCTATTGCAAAAAGTCAAAAAAAAATTGTTTTCGTATAATCTACTAATAAATATCATTATTGATGGAAAATTTGAGACCATTTGACGTGCATAAAGCAACCACAATTTTTGCAATAGTGGACTGTCACGCTATGGCAAACAACGCATCTTCTGCGATACTTTTGAGGATGTGACATAATGCATGGTGATTGGCAGATCATCGAAAATTGTCTTTTAGTTATGGAGGATCGTCGACCAATATTTGCTGAGGTTTTTTGAGCCATAAGAGATGTAACAATCTGTCTCGTGTGCTCTAATAAATCAATCGATTTGCCATTAATTTTGTTGTAAATTCTCCAAGAATTAACCACCGCCAACGATAACATGTTAGTAAATAGAGACCAATACCACTTCTTTGCTCTGATCCTTATCCGGTAGCATGATACAGAATTATCGACCAAGTCGACAACACCACCCATATGTTTGTTATACATATACAAATAATACGGCTGGTTAATTGACTGGTATTTTTTTGTGGTTTTACAATACCCTTTTACATTATGTAAAGCAGCGCTTCTCAAACTTTCTCCACTGGCGACCCCCTTATCTACTATATATATAAAAGAGTAGTGTTCATATGTCTGTGTGTATGTGTGTGGCCACAAGTACGCATGTGCAAAAAAAATTATTTCCTTATATATAAGAGTTAAAGAACATTTTTTGATACCCATATAAACGTTGGTTGGTATTTTGTTAATATATCTACTTTACAATACATCTTTAATTAAACTGATGGAGATATAACGAATTTAGTGTATAGATGTGGGCGTAAACAT
>JAOPJI010055043.1:0-14167 GCA_027122695.1 Merluccius productus
TAGGTTAAATTTTTCTATCGTCATCGCCTTTGCCTTTGGAATGTGTTTTATGGAGTTGAAATGTTTAATTATTTCAATTTTTTCTTCTATAGTTCTCTGACACCTAACCATAACAATTTATCGACACTTCAATTCGTAGATTAAAGGGATTATAGTTGGGAAAAAACACGCTATAGCAAGACCCTTTATTTTCTTTAGTTTTAATTTATATTATGTTTTCATTGTTTTAAGATAATCTATACACTTTAAAAAAATAATATGGGATATAAAGTTAATATTAATTGCATCAAAACAGCAGAAATTTGTAAAATACGCTATACCGAGCCACGCAATATCGAGACTTTACTGTAATATTATCATCTAAATTTTATACTTAATTTTTAACAAAACTTTGATATTGTTTTTATTCAACTCATAATACAAATATGACAAAATGAATTAATTTTATGTTTAGAAAATTTATGTTATAATATAAACATAAGCCAATTATTGTAATGATTTATGTAAATGGAATAAAATCGGATAAATGAACACATTAGATAATACCTAACACTTGAATAACTTAAATGTGCTTGTTGATATATTCGTAACAATCAATATAGTATATTCGAATAGAAAGTTAACATGTGTTGTTAAAAGCATTAAACTCTTTGTTATAAGTAAAATAACAGACTTATACACTAAGAGAAATCGCAAATTTTGAAAATAACATAATTTACTAAAATTATAAAATAAGTTAGATAAAAATTCATAAACGCATTAACAAAATTCAATTTTAAATACCCCTTAAAAATTCGGAGAAATTCATTACCATGAGAATAGCCACTTCCTTATATTAATAGTGTTTACTTTTTTAATTGAAGGTATTGTATTATTAATACAAATTAAAAACTCTAGTCAGACTTTAAACACAAAATAAGCTGTTATCTACCCATTAGTGTGAGTTATATTTAGTACAAATGGACAGTTATAAATAAAGCGATTACGATAAAAAATTAATTACAAGATTAAAACATATATCATAACTTTAAATAACTTTTCATATTATCAAATAATAAAAATTAACCGTTGCGGATTCAGTTCTAAAATATCTCGTGACCGTACAGACTTTGAGTAGTCGGTAGATACACAGTGAAATTTACTGTTTAATTTAAAATGTCTAATTATAATCGTGAAATCAAGTCAACATCATAATCAAAATAAACAAATCAATTCAGGTACTTGTTGTTGTTTGTCGTTAAGAATTAATTCTTAATTACAAGGCTACCATGCAAGTAAACTATTCTTGATCAATAGTTATGTAGGTGGTTTTAGCCCTTTGCTAGAATTGTCCTTGGTGTAGTATCAATAGTGTTTTCAACTATTGCAACCTGGTTACTATACACATCATCTAACAGTGTCAACCTTGTACATTTTAATTTCAACATAGAGGATGGATATGGATTTTCAAAAACCTACACATATACTGGAGGTTATGTAGCAGGGTGTTTAAAGCTTGAAACTGACACACTTATCTCTGAATTGACGTGTTTTGAAGAGTTGGCGTATCTAAATTACGGTAATCGAAAGGGTTTGTAAAATTCCATGAAATGGATTATTTTAGGTTCTGTGATGTATAGTTGGGATAGCAAAGGTGATAACTCCGAATATATTAATTATATATTTGAATGATAATAATTTTCACTTAAGGTAGTATATTAAAATTGAAGGATAATCATATTAATGAAAGTAATTGATAAACTGTTGCAAGTAATAACGCTTAACTTTAGTTGATGAAGCAAAATACCAACTCGAAAGTAAATTATTGTCGATATATTAATTCCTTTTGCATCCGCATTTGTCATATAGCATTTTCGTATAAACTGTACTGTTATGTTTAATTTTTCCATTAATTTTTATTATTAAGAATATAATCCTGTGATTTATAAATTTTTAAACGAAATCAGGACTTGAACAAACTGGAATAGAATCATTTCATCAATCTAACGAAATCCAATTATATAAAAAAACAATCATGACGCTTATGTTCAAATAGCTCAATCCTGCATAATAGTGCAACTAGTGTTAAAACGTTTTTAACTGACACATGCACGAATATTTGTTGTATGCTTAATTACTTTTTCTCATAAAATATTAGATCCTAATTAGGTATTTTTAGCTATATATCTTCAAACTAATAAGCAGTATCATAATATTCTTATAACTATTGTCTTTAGTGAGTTTAAGAATAAAAGCCATAATATTATCAACGTTTTAGCTTAACATTTTGTCCATGTATTAATAGAGAACAATCAACTTATGATAATGTATTACGTGAGGTACAAACTGGTATTCATTTACTTATCATGCATGGCGTCATTAAAATTTACGATAAATACACTTAGCAAAATATAGTAAATTAATACTTGGATTTTCTAACTATATTTTTTATTATAAGCAAATTTTACTTTTGAATAAATATACAAATGATTAAATGCTCTAAAGATGAATTTACTTAGCTATTTTTCAGTCTAATACCCTTTTCTACATTTAACTATAGCTTTGGATGCGAAAGGAATTGAATTATTTAATTTTAATAGTTATTTTATAAAAGTTATGAGTCAAAATGGTCTAATCTTTACGGAAAATGCGTTTTCGTTAAAATCAAGTAACTGTATTGATATGTAAATGTCTACTAATATCTAATAGAAACACATGACATTACGTCAGCAAACATAGCATTAAGAGTGATAGCACTACTGAATTGCATCATTTTGTTCTCCTCATGTGTATTTTTTGGTGCATTCATACTCAAGGATAGATTTGGTTTGGAAGCACTGATTCTGCACATAATTTCTAGTAATCTTATAGTGATATTCATCCTGTAAAATATTCTTCTAGCCACTCTAACTATTATAATGATAACAGTGTTGACGTTTTTTTCGATAAAAGACGGCAAAGCTTTCACCCCTCTAAATTACGGCAAAGGATTCCGACTTCAAGTTTTCTCGTTGGTTCTTCTACTTGTCAATCAGTTGTATATGTTTGGAATAAAATACTTAGAAGGAAGACCATGCCAATTTTTACCGTTTAGAATTTTATTTTTAACCTCGCTCTAAAACAATAACTATTGCTTCTAATAGACGTACTGTTTTGTTTTTCTACCACACAGTCAAATGTATGAGCGGAATACATGCGCTAATTTTACGTATGAATCTTTAAGAAATTTCTTCAAAAGTTACATAAAACCAAAAAGTTATTCGCTACAGCGTGAAATCAGATAGGAATATAAAATATTAAAAACTTATTTTTAATTTTCTTCATCCAAAGAAACTAATTATCGTCGTTTGTACTTAAATTCGAAGTACAAAAGTTTTACTGTTAAAAACCTCAGTAAAACTGCATATATAACGTGGTGTATTTTGGATGAGATCTCCTGAGTTATTAATTAATCTTAATGGTTTATTAAATCACTAGATAATATTGTATGGAAATATCTATGATCACACATAGATATGAACACGGTGGATTTTCTTAAAAACTATAAACACTAGCCTAGCTACAATGGGTATAACTCCGATAAGTACAATAATAAGCGCCTTATAGTTTTGATATGATTATTTTTGATGCACTGTTTTGCTATTGAGGTTGCAAATAACCAGATATATCAGCTTCAAAATTCTAAAATTGGTAACTTTTCAAGAAGTAATTATTTGTATGACTGAAAACTGCGTACACTTAAACGTACATTTTATCTCGGATTGCTTAAGATATGGTCAATAGCCCCTGCAACTTTCCAAAAATAAAATAAATAAGCCATGTAACACTATAAACACAATAAGGCAGGGTTAGGAATGACTCCATTGAAAGAGGGCTCGTTCTCTTATCGACCTCGTCCTGTGGGTGGCCCAAGCAACTTTTGTTATGGCTAACTCCCCTATCGACTGTATTTGGGAGAAATTGCAAGCCCCTTTAAAAGCAGCATGACATGGGTGACAGTCCTAAATGTCAATATCATTCAATGAAGGCTGCGAAGCCGACTTACCACTAACTGATCGGTCACGTCAACAACGATTTTTCTGTATCTATTTTTGCGAGGCAATTGTGCTTCGATACGATACTGCAGAAAATCGCGAGCTCCGTCTATGTTGAAACCGCCGCCCACAATAAAGATGTTGGAGAATAGTCGGGACTGTTGTTCAAAGTCATCTACATAGTACATGACAAAGACAGGTCGAAGAAACATGTTAGATACCACATGTAAGAATACTCTTAATAATAGCTTCTCCAAGCGACATAACGTTTGATTCCAGTTGCAGGGGAGAGTAATTTGAAACGCTGTCGCTTTTATAGTAGATTCCGCCAAGACCTTGTGTTTCCTCAGCAACGGGATCCGTCACCAGGATCTCATCTACGTTAACGTCATTCAAAAAGAAAAAGTTAGTAATTTACCAGCATTCGTCACTGAAGGTGAATCAAAGCCGCTTTCGTTTACCTACGCAATGTGTTAAATAATTGGAATTACGCCAATAAGTTTAACTGATTAAAATGCAACAACACTAGTGTTTGTATACTGCAGAACGAGTAAACTTTATTATGCAAACCTTTGAAATTCACGTCACTGAAATTAAATTCAGCTATAAATTGAAAATATAAATTATTTTACAGGCTTAATTCAATTATAAATCGTCTCAATGGTCATTAAATTGACATGTATAAATCAATTAAAGTTTGCACATACAAATAATAATTCGATATTTTCATTATGTGCACATGTACCGATTTCCTCAAAAACATGTAGCCATGGTCATGGACGATAATACCCAAGTCCACCCAGTTTTGACTTTATTAAATTATTGATGACTAATCATGTCACTTTAAGACAAAAATAATTGAATATATCCGATTATGGGATCACAAATTGATATGATATCTAAAAATAGGGGTATGGTTTGTTAAAATTAGCATCTGTGCAAGAACACACCGTTTAGCAGAAGTATTTTATCCAGAGTGTAGTCTTATTGTTAAAATATGTTTTATCAATGTTATATTTATGTTTAAATCATTGTATAATAAAAACTAATAACACAGCAGTTCTATGATGAATTTATAACTGCCAGAAACTATTATATGGCAACTAACCCGCTATTTTAATAGGTTTAATAAATCGGTATACAATTTTTTATTGGTTAATCTCCATAACAATAGATCAAATTGAATTTATTAACATAGTGCCGAAAAGCAGCATATACTAGTTTAAATAAAATCTAGTGTTAAACATATTACCATGGAGAAAATTTGTTAAATCCAATAAAAACGTATTTGGACACAGTGTAAAACTTGAAAAATAAATGAAAAAATTTCATTGTTCACACCAGTAAATGATGGATACAAGAAGTGAATTTAAGTTACTTGGACAGTTCCTTCAACCACAGTCGCTGGATTCTATGGAGATGTGATGTGTAAAAATAAATTGGAAATACATCGTCAACACCATCCTTATTGAGCGTATCGTGAACGGCGTCGTAATCGAAGTACTGGAATGAGGTAGCCATTTTCGGATCGATCAAGCTCAAAAAGGGGCTCGAAAAATACACCTAAATTAATAATTGATCATCTACTATTTATTTAATTTATTTCGTACTGTCGAACTCAAAAGTCCTTCTTCGCCAAGCATAAACTCAACCAATTGAGGAGTAGGTAAGCCGGGTGGACTCCAATCGATGCAATAGTGTTTTCCTGCTCGCCCTTCCTACAGAAGTGTTCAGATGCCAACACTTTCAAACGAAATACGGGCACTAAGTGGCAAACATCCTTTTTCAAGTCTTCCAACACTTTGAAATGGTACGGTATTTCAAACGGATTAAAATCTATGATAGGGAATGATGCCTACAATCGAAAAATTAGTTGCCATGACAGTTGAATGATCGCACTTGTCTCAGCAGATAAAACAATGCGGAGGATACGGCACTGCCGCCGACGTTGAGTTGGATTCTGTGCATGACATAATTGGAATATTAATTAATTATTTAAAATATGTTTATTTGAGACGTTATGAAGAACGACAACGCACCTGGACAATGGGTGTGATACTCCCTCTTCAACACAACTGATGCTGGTTTTGCTGTGACCAATATCCACCACACAAACACTTTGGAGTCGTGCATAGTAGGACACCGCAACTGATTCCTGTAACGGCGGCGGTAGACGCAAATATTCAACAGATAAAATACCTGAATCACTAAGCCACTTGCGAACCCCAGATGATCCAACAGCAACTCCATCATTGTAACAATAGCAGATCTGTTGAAAAAATCGGGAACCAACAAAATGAACCTGTACTCCTATTGGATGAGATTTTATCGGTTAAATGCCACCAATTGGTCTTACTGAACCGTCAAATGAGACATTTCTTGATTTGCACAATTTTTCAATGGCAAACGACCAGTGTTTGTAAACCAAATACTTTTCGTTCTCAGATAAGTTCTGAGGATTCTCTTTGTTTAGAATGTCTTTGAGAATCCACTTTACTCTGTAGTTGCATAGGATTCTAGGGTCCATTTCGAGCACCTAACAATTGTTGTTAAATTTTTCACTCAACTATACATCCCATCAAGCATGATTTGATTAGGTGTTATTCTTAAGCCAATTACTTTTTCACCAATAATAAACTCGTCACAACTTTGACTGCTGGTGGTATTCGATACATTACTGCTATTGGTCTTATCTGAGCTTGAAAACATAAACTGTTCGTTGAATTCTTTCTAAATGCACGCCATTCGAAATCATTACAATTTCCATTACTTGGTGAAATTCAAAGGTTGGACTCACATCACCATGCATCAACTTCAATGTGGTTGCCACGTTAATCAATGGACCGTCATCAAATGCAGTTATGGGTTTGATTGGTAACTAAAGCCATTTTTACTCCATGAAATCTATATAATCAATACATTCGGCTCAGACGTAGAAGAATCAGGCTGGGTAGACGAAGAGTTACTACTTGATGACAGTCGTTGAGCTATGGTGTGTGGAATGCATTGTGGTTCACTGTCGTCAGCAAACCCAATGTAGAGGTTTAGGCTGCCGGGTTGAATTATAATATATTCGTTTTCGTCCTATTAATGCGGTTAAATTCGGTTTAAGGGTTGTTCTTTTATTTTGGGTGACTTAGAAAATGTAATAGTTGTTTTATATAGTTCAATAGCGTAATTTGCACGTAAATGACTAACCGAACGAGCTTCCTCCATTTCTCAATGTGCCCGCGCATTGTATTGATGTTTTCGAAAAGTAATCAATGCGATTTCGTTGTTATTTTTTTAAGTCGCAATACTTATGTACGTGAACAAGTGTCAAAACTAAATTAGTGTTAATTTTACTGATGTAACTGCCTATTTATAATTTTTCACGGATGGATTAAAAAACATGGCATAAAGTAAGCTAGTTTTGAACTTTAACATCATCTATATATATATATATATATACGAAACCTTGCTTGACACATAAGTGCGCGTAGAATAATAGCTAGCATAACTTAAGCTAATAGTATTTATTTTCAAATTTGTTAGCGACCACGCTTAAACCAAAATTATTTGGTTAGTCAATAAAAGAAAACTCAAATTTCGATCAACGACAACGTAACAACAACTTGAGTGATAAAAATAACAAGAAGGAATGAGTTAGTTAACTATCGGTTGGATAGGCTCAACATCATTTGTAGAAGCATCTTGCTGGTTGGCACTATCGTCAGACTTTGACTCTTCCTCGGCTACCTGTAAAAAGTCCAGATTTGTTATGATCTTGCAGTCGCTGTCTCGGTGATAGGTCATTTTATCCGGAACCTCAATCTTGGGCTCTTGGACATTCAAATTTAGAGCAAACGCCATAATCTCCATGAATGGCTTAAAAACATACTACCGACAATAGCAACTTATGTTATAGTAAAACAAGCAAATGTAAGAGTTACGTAGAATATCCTGTTAGAAACGTTGTAAGATTTCCACGTTTCCTTCTCTGTGAAACAAAGACCAGTGAGAACAACTGACAGTAGAGCTGCAGCTGTAAACTTTAACGGTAAAGAATCGCTGATTTGTTGGGATGTGCTGAATCGATTGAAGCCCTTTCGTGGTATCAACATCAAGGGCGAATAACGCTCCAGGTTAGGATCGACGATTTTGATGTTGCTGTAATGGCCGGAATATTTGTATCCGTTAAAACGATGCAGCAGATAATGGTAGTTTCGCACATTTTCACTGATAGATTTGAGCGGAGAAATTGTCGTAGTAGTAGTTTTCAGTAAAGCACGAGAAGACATTACGAATCTTTAAATATTATCGAAAGCGCACGCGTAAGATTATGTGGATAATTTAAACAGGAGTTTGAAGTGGAGCTCATTTATTGACGATGTTTGAATTTTAATGAAGTAAAATTAAATGATTCGATCAGATTTTTATTCTTAAAGTGCGGGAATAACTGTGGCGCTGTGACTAGATTTAAACATGCTTAATCGCCGTTTAAACTTCGGAATACGAGCGTTAAAATGGTGGTTGCGGCCTCTCGGATTTTTTGTACGTCACCCCTTAAATCGTCATTTGGATCATACTTCAGATGTCTCCATCATATGAGTGAGATTTTGGGCCAGTGATAGCGCTGAAATATTTTAGGGAATACTATTGGGCTTTCGATTGCCTCGAAAGCGTGTGCTGCTCGATCCTTGCTTGAATTCAAAAGGTTCAATGCTTCAAATGCAGTTCCCCCGAAGAAATCAGTCACAGCTGTGAAATCGGCCAGCTCAGGGGAAATTGTTGCTATTATTGGTGCTATCGTTGATGTTCAATTTGACAAAGGATTGCCTCCTATTTTAAACGCGCTAGAAGTTCAAGGAAGAGATTCTCGTCTAGTACTCGAAGTAGCGCAGCATCTTGGTAACTCATACGGTATCTAGTTTTTTTATAATAAAGTACGTAGGAGAAAACGTCGTGAGAACGATTGCCATGGACGGCACTGAAGGTCTTGTACGTGGCCATAAAGTTGTTGACACTGGAAATCCAATCAAGATTCCAGTTGGACCTGAAACCCTTGGACGTATCATGAATGTCATTGGAGAGCCTATAGATGAACGCGGACCTATTATAACCGCGGAAACTGCGCCGATCCATGCGGAAGCTCCGGAATTTGTGGAAATGAGCGTCGAACAAGAAATCCTTGAGACTGGTATCAAAGTTGTTGATCTTTTGGCTCCATATGCTAGAGGTGGTAAAATTGGACTTTTTGGTGGTGCAGGTGTTGGCAAAACTGTACTAATTATGGAATTGATCAACAACATTGCCAAAAAGCACGGTGGCTATTCTGTATTTGCTGGCGTTGGAGAACGAACACGCGAAGGAAACGATCTCTATCATGACATGATAACAACTGGTGTTATCGATTTGAAAGGCAACAAATCCAAAGTGGCATTGGTGTACGGCCAGATGAATGAACCTCCAGGTGCAAGAGCAAGAGTAGCTTTGACTGGTCTTACAGTTGCCGAATATTTCCGTGACAAAGAGGGCCAGGACGTGCTTTTGTTTATTGACAACATTTTCAGATTTACACAAGCTGGATCTGAAGTGTCTGCTCTGCTTGGAAGAATTCCTTCGGCTGTTGGCTACCAACCCACTTTAGCCACCGATATGGGTTCTATGCAGGAGAGAATCACCACCACGAAAAAGGGCTCCATCACCTCTGTACAAGCCATTTATGTTCCTGCTGATGATTTGACTGACCCTGCCCCAGCTACCGCTTTTGCTCATTTGGATGCCATCACTGTGCTATCGAGAAGTATTTCCGAATTGGGTATCTATCCTGCGGTGGATCCTCTCGATTCCAATTCGCGTATTATGGACCCAAACATTGTTGGCGAGGAGCATTACAGGATTGCTCGAAGTGTGCAGAAGATTCTTCAGGATCACAAATCGCTACAGGACATCATTGCTATTCTTGGAATGGATGAATTGTCTGAAGAGGACAAACTTACCGTTGCTAGAGCCAGGAAAATCCAACGATTTCTGTCGCAACCTTTCCAAGCATCTGAGGTGTTCACCGGTCATGAAGGAAAACTTGTCTCGCTTAAGGATACTGTTAATGGTTTCAACAAAATTCTCTCGGGTGAACTTGACCATCTGCCAGAAGCAGCCTTTTATATGGTCGGAAATATTGATGAAGTATTTATCAAAGCTGAGAAACTGGTATCAGATTCCAAATAAACGTCATCATCATTATTACTACTGCTAGCTATATTATGACTAGGTTCTATTATGTGTTTGTCTTTATCCATGCGAATATGTATTGTTTATCTTTTATTGAACTACACCGCGTAGATATCAAAGTAGGCTTGAGTATTTAAATGTGTATCAAAAATTTATAATATTAAATCTCAAATATCGACCACTCTTAAAATATTAGATGATAAATGTTTTAGTCACGCGTTTATGTGACGTGTAAATTCGTTTACTGATACATTTTTAAGCTCAAATATATTTGTCAAATGTTTAGAAAAAATAGCAAATTTTGTCATATGAAAATTGCTATCCGTTAATTTTTAGATGTATACCTTAGTTTCAAGTTTATGTTTTTGTGCCTGTCCAATTAATTATTATTTGATAATGAGTTGTAAAACTAAACAAATTTTATTTTTAAATATAACATAAATTCATGACATTTGGCATCACGTTCTTCGCAGCAGCCCTTAAATTTGGTGTGCAAAATGATAAAAACGCGCACGCAACTACACTCATTTGCCACTGTCATCCTTGGCTTCGGCATTGCATATACATTCACAAATTTGTTGACTACTTGAAAAATGGTTCTACGAAAGATCGTACAGAAGATTGTCAAGAAAGAAAAGGAACTCAGATTTTTAATTCTGTAACCACAATAAATAAGTGGGTTTATAATTAAATCATAGTGGCTTGGACAACGCAGGAAAGACGACAATAATAAAGAAAATAAACGGGGAGGACATCAACGAGGTGGCGCCGACGCTGGGGTTCCACATCAAATCTTTCAAATACAACGAGTGAGCACGTCACAATCTCTAAAATGTGCAATTAAAATAGGTACACGTTGAACGTGTGGGACGTTGGGGGTCAAAAGTCGTTACGCTCTTATTGGAAAAATTATTTCGAAACCACTGATGGGTTGATTTGGGTAATTGACAGTGCCGACGTCGATCGTTTGGAGGATTGCCGAAATGAGTTACACTCACTTCTCAAGGAAGAAGTATACCCTCAAATAAGTCAACGGTTATTTAAAAATCCCATTATATAGAGACTGTTGGGAGCTACGTTGTTGTTGATGGCCAACAAACTTGATTTGACCGATGCATTGTCCGTTGAACAACTCATAGAGGTTCCACCGCCATATATTATATTACTATTAATTATACATATAGGCATTAGATATTGATCGTATAGTTTCACATAATTACAAAATTATAGGATGCAGTGCTGTAACCGGAGAGAATATTTTTGAAGGGTTTCAATGGTTGGTTGATGATATATCACGCCGAATTTATCCATTTAGCCATTAATATTTTTACGTGTATTTAAGTTATTATATTGATGATGCTGCTTTTTTAATATAACTAGAGACTCACCATATTTGATCCTGAGAGAAACTTTACATTGAAATTTTCATCAAGAAACTATGACTTATAATGAACAATTCTTGAATTTGCTAGCTCACAACTGGGTTGGGGACTATGTTGCGTGTCGCACGACAAGCCATACCGTAATTTTTCAAGTACATGATCGGGTGGGTTGCGTCTTTGATGTATAAAACATCCTCGAATTTAGGACGCGCTTTATGTGCATAATTTAGACTTGCAATTTAATAGTAAACTACAGAACTTGTAGTATCTAGCTATGTTTGTCAGACTCGATAACACGTCTAACATGGGGACACTGTCACCAAGCTTGTAGAGACTGTTTAGTTCCTCCCTTATGTTTTCTAGGAGGTCACACAATATCCTAGTTTTTTCAATATTTTCATTACACATGGCTAATAGTTTACGAATTAGTGATGTAATAAATTTCTTTTAGAGTTTCTCCCATTCTCCCTACAATAAGGTTGATTTTAGATATTTATATGGCGTGTTAGAATTATTGACAGTTAGTTATTTAATACCATTCAGTTTGACCTATTGTAAACGAATTAATAGCAGTCATGCAAATAAGACTCACAATTTCTTCAGTGGTGATTTGAAACTGATTTTTTATCTCCGATATTGGTATTATCTCGTCGCCAACAGTGTTCAATAACTGGCTATTTGGTTGGGAGTTTTGCGTGTTTGTTGCTGCTGTCCCCTTTAGTGCGTTGGCAACCTTGATGTAGAATCCTCGTTGTTTGTTATACGCTGGAGTCATCTTTAGGCCGGTTTTCTCGGATAAACTCTCTACAATTTCTACAAGCACAACATGAAAACTTGAATTTTGAACAGTTACTGTTAATGTCTTGGATAGTTTGGTTGTAGGTCAATCGTGACACGTCCAACATGCCGTTTATATTGGGCTATTCGACAAACCCAACATTCAATAATACATTAGGTAATACACGCGATGGCGAATACCTTTATCGAATAAACTCGCTGCATCCTCATGAGTAGAGTGCTTCCGCATTTGTATTTTACGTCCTCGTGAATGATGCTCTTGATTGAATCGAGAATAGATGAGTACGTAGTGTCGCATAGCATCTTGACCAGAAATTAATTAGAGCTTTTAAAAAGAATAGGTGATTTAACCAAGTGTCAAAAAGTGTGCTTGTAATCCTAAAATATACATCTCTAATGTTTTTGAACGCTGGAGACTTGAGACAACCCAAACACTCAACAATACTTGGAACAAGCTCCAGAGCATGTTTCAATATAATGATAGAGTTTATTAACGTCTCTGAAGTTTTGACGTTGTCTAATTGCCTCCTACTGGTTGTGAGTGACGCGATACTACTTTGTACATCGCAATATTTTCCCAAGACTAATTTTATCTTAATTGTATTTTGGCCGCGAATAGTTTACGAGAATTGAGCTGCGCTGATATTTCCTAAGCATTTTTAAATTTTCTTATCCCTATTGGATCACTTCATTTTCAAGTAGTTCTGAACGAAATTAGTTGGTTTTGTTACCTACTAGTTAAATACCTTCAATGGCATCCTGTCGTTCAATGATGGTTTGAAGATCTAATGGTATGAATTTTGTGAATAATTTTAAAACTAAAACAAACGCTTAATCTACCCGTAGTAGGTTGAATGAGAATTTTTCTCAGTAGTTTTTCTAATTTTATTTTACAGTAGAAACATCAATGCAGCTTACTTCCAGCCTTGGTCTTGGTTCGGTTTAAACAACCGAGCAACGAGCCTGCAACTTGCTGATCTTGCAAGTTTTCGACAATCTCCAACACTCTCACTGTCGTGTGTTCTTGCAAATATAGAAAATAGTTTGTTGTACGTTTTCAAAATACTCATAAAAAGCTTATCATGGCTAGATCCCATTTTGATTCGCAGCGAATTGGCGGCAAAATCGATTCCAAAGTCATTTTGTATAAAAAATAAAAGCCCCTAATAATTATGAATTCATTTGACAGAATCTGACCAAGTTTACCGATATAGCTTCCAAGCAAAATGTCCTAAATAAAAAGTAATGAGATGTTCATATTTAGTATCGATATTTTATCCCAATGAAAGAAGGGAGGACTAAAATTCACACATGTCGATTATTCTAATATTCTCCACATAAGAATGCTTGTTGGCCACTATCTCTAACAGCTCTATTCCTTTCCTTTTCTGATAAACATTAGATGACATGGGGATGATATTAGTGTTTGGAAGTGTTGTTATTATAGACCGATAAATAGACCCAACTTCAGTACCTTCTTCGATCATCCATGCTGGCAGCATCAACTACGCGAGTTTAACATATCTTGTAATAGTTTTTACTAATTGGTTACGTGTGTTGGATCTAGAACACTTATGAAGTAAATTGATGAGGTATAGTCATGTGTGTCATCAAACTTGAATTTAATTAAACTAATACGGGAACCACAAATACTTCGTTTAGATGTATTTCAAACCCTGACAAGTCTATTCCGGCAATTCCAACAACATGTTTTTTAGAGTTTCTACCTTGAGACACACCTATCAGTTATTAGGTATTTAC
>JAOPJI010055051.1:0-14162 GCA_027122695.1 Merluccius productus
TCTTCCTCTGGCTTTCTCTTTTTTGCCTTTTTCTCTGGAAGAGCCGTAACAAGTAACCGTTGAGGCGGTAATTTGGGTGTACTGATTCTTCGGCAGCAGCAAGACCTGAAGGCTGTGCGCGCTCCCGTAGGAGGGGGGCGGGTGCAGAACTAGACATGAAGGCATCTGATTGGTTCCTTAGTCTCCGAGCAAACTTCGACCAATCCGTGCCCTACGGTCCGAAGGATACAGATTGGTCGGAGTTTTCTCAGTCTTGCGGCTGTCAGAGAGCTCTGTTATTTTCCGTTCCTTTTCCTGCTGACATAGCGTACCGATTCCTCTGAAATTAGACGGGCCATTTCCCCCAGGATAAGAAAAAGTGCTTCTGAACAGGACTACATACCCAAGCTTTAACTCCGCGGACCTGATTATTAACCATAACGCTATAACCATCCAAGGAAGACTGTGTGACAATAGTATGTGCTTCTGCTGAGTCCAAAAGCCCCGTGTAATGTCAACTATATTTTAAGAAAACACATTTTGTTTACAATGTCATATCATGGAGAAGTACAACATTACCCACAATTCTCATTCGCGACGTGTCTGATTGGTCGAGCTTGCTGTTACCAGCAGATAAAAAAAATAAAAGGAATAGAGTTTATATTATTTTCTTGGTAACTAAAAGGTCTTAACATCTTTTTGTTTTCAACATTGAATAAAACGGTGCTATATTGTTAAAATTCAACAATAAAGTGCATGAAAGTTGGCTTAAATTTGGACTCTTTTTTTTTTTCTTTCTTTTTTCATAATTTTCACCAGCATCTTTCTGGTCCACATCACATTGCATTTAATGACATTTTTTAATTCAATGAGTGAAATTTTATTTTTTTATCTGAAAAACATTATTATGAGGTCACTGATTAGTGTTAAATTTTACCTTTTGAATTAATCACTAAGACTTTGATGCAGGAAGCTGAGATTTGATAAGTTGTTCAGAGCACTAGGGACATTGTTTTTGTAGAATTTAAGACCTGTCGGACCGCCAGAAGGGTCACAGCTGACCGTCCAGGCTCGTTTCTCGGCCTTCGAAGCCTGGATTTAGAAGCCTTTTGTCTAATAATGTCCACATACTTTGGGTTATAAGGCTGAAAGTTTAATATGTTTCTCCAGGGCTAAAGGCCATCCACCATGTGCAATTTCAAACCTGTGTGACCTTCACAAGTGTCAAAGGTCGCTGATCTGTGACCTTTTTGACCCCGTTTCCTTGAATAAAACACCAAGCTTTTAATATGTAGTCCAGAATGTCTAGTAGATTGTGTGTGCAAAAATTCAGAGCTCTATGACATTCAGAAGGGTCAAAAATAGCCAAAAAGGAATGCTCCTTTGTTTGACCTTATATGAAAGGAGAAATGTTTAAACAGCAATTCTTTAATAGCTTCCAGATGCTTTGGCCTATCAGGCTCAATTTTCAATATGTGTATCAGGGGGCTGGGGCCAACAAGTGTGTCCAGTTTCAAACCTGTGTGACCTTCAGAAGTGTCAAAGGTCGAGTTTTTTGGGGATATTTGACCTTTTACAAGTGCTCTTTTTCAATGACTCGCAAACACTTTGACATAGGACCCTGAAATTTCAGTATGTTGCTCATGAGATGGCCTCTTATCAGAAACTTTTGGTCCCATTACGATCGGACCCCCATGAGGCTACTTGGCTTTCTGATTGGCCCACAGAGTTGGGTCTCGGGGGGGATCCATCCAAGTCTTGTCACCACTCCACAGGCCAAGTTTTGAGTGATTTGGTCCATCTCCATGGAAACGAAAGCGTCTGTCTAAAGATCCGCCTCTCGAGAAGCGTGGGTCTGATTGACACCGAACTGACGTCTATGCGCTCGTCCCAGGCCCCGAACCACATATTAAAATTTCAGACCTGCACAACTTTTAGAACAAAAGTTTCTCAAAAGTGGCCAGCTGCATAAGAGGGTGCAGAGGGCCATACGTCTGACAGCACCTGATTTTTCAGAGCAGCAACAGCCAATTCAGAAAACATCTGGGATTTTGTTTCGTTTCCCACTGGGTTATTGTTCAGTGACCTCTGAGGGTCTTATATCCCATGGTTGGGGTGGGACCAATGGCTGCCGCGCAGCAGCCGAAAATGCACTTTTCAAAATTTGAATTTAAAAAAGGCGGGAAAATTAGTAACTCCTCAATGGTTACACCCAGGGGGCTGGAATTCGAGTATGTTCATCAGGGAGTGAGGGGAAATTATTGTGCAAACTTACAGACCCGTCGACCCTTTACAAAGGTCAGAGGTCAACAATCAGTGTTGAATCTGAGTTTTTTTTTTACCCCATTTCCTGGAAGAATTCACCAAGACTTTGATGCAGGAAGCTGAGATTTTCAGACCTATTGGACCTCCAAAAGGGTCACAGCTGAGCATCCAGGCTTGTTTCTGGGCCTTCAAAGCCTGGATTTAGAAGCCTTTTGTCTAATACCTTCCACATGCTTTGGGTTATAAGGCTGAAAGTTTAATATGTTTATCAGGGTGCATCCACTATATGCCATTTCAAACCCATGCGACCTTCACAAGTGTCAAAGGTCACAGATTAGTGTCAAATCTGACCCTTTTGACCACATTTCCTGGAATAGATCACCAAGACATATATACAACATATACAACTTGTACTACAACATGTATAGTTTTCTATTGCATTAAGTGCTTCGCATCGGCCCGAACAATGCCCGTTAACTGTAATATAATAAGCACATACCACGGCCTGTCCTGATGTATTGCTTTAATATACCATACTTTTTAACATTCTACTTTCTATAGAAATGATGGTATGATTTAATGGTTGTGTACTGTAAATTTAATCATAAACACCAGCAAAATCTGTAATTCAGACAGAATGATACCGTCAATTTTAGGGTAATTACACACTTGTGACATTATGGTATTTTACTGTGAATTTTGCAAACTTTCTCGACATTCACAGTAAAATTCCGTATTTTTGACCTAAAAAGACTGTACAATTTAAAGTTATTTACAGTTACAGGTAATTCAATGTATTTACTACAGTGATATACTATTTTAGATTTTACAGTATTTTACTGTTGCTATTTGACAGTTTTTTACCGTGATTTCTACGGACATTTTTTACAGTGTAGGAGTGATGGACATCTCATCCAAGGTGAGCACATCCAACCATGGTATGACCACTAGGGATGGGCGTATCGATCCTGTGGTATCGATACATCGATACTCAGGCACTACTCATTTGGAATTTATTTTCTTTAAAAAGTATCGATATAAACTAAAAAATAATAATTAGGGGTGTATGCATCACTTTCATCTGTTTTGATTCCTTACTAAACTTACTATGTGCCGGAACACCCCTGTACTGGCGGCGTATTGAGCTGGTCCATGTCACGTGACAGGAGACGAGCGAATGAGCGTCAACGTGAGACAGCAGACAACGACACAGCCAAGAGCGCGCGCTCACGAATGCGCGCCGGAGGAAAAGACAGCGACATGTCACTCAAAAAGCGAAGTGTGGTGTGGAGTTATTTCTCCCCAATAGACAAACTGACGGCAAGGTGTCAAGTTTGTGATAAAATAGTTTCCCACTGCAGTAACACAAGCAATTTATTTAAACATTTAAAGACGACGCACCCAGAGAGCCACACCGAACTTGGAAAAAGACAGGCTGCTGTCAGAGTCGAGTCTCCTTCGCTACCCGCAGTCCGGCAGAAGACCCTGCACGAGAGTATGCACAACACCCAACCGTATCCAGGTACAGACCTTTGACAGTGGTGATAAAGTCTATAAATATTCCGATCGCAGTCTAATTTTAACACACACTTTAGGTGAAGGGGATAATTATATCCAGTATTGTCCAGTTGTTGATTAGCCTACTTAAAACAGGCTTTGGTTTTTAGTCATGAACTAAACTGAATGTTTTGTTTTGTAATTATCCGAAATACAAATTAATTCCACACAATTGCTGGCTTAGAGTAGGCTATTAAAACAAGATAAGAAAATGAGATACAATTTGGGGGATTTTTTCATCTTTGCTTGACAGTTTAATTTTTTCCATTGAAAAGAGAATATTAAAAACTATGATGTTTGGATATTGGTTTAAATCTGTAACATGATTTCTTACATTTGGAAAATATAATTTCATGTTTCATTCATTATATCACAAACTTTAAAAACATAACTGTAGCTTCTTGCGATTCAGAATTGGAAAGTGACGTGAAAACTTTATCCTTTTCAGATGAGTCTCAAAGAGCACGTGAGATCACTGTCAGCCTGGCCAAAATGATGGTGAAGGACTTGCAACCCATTTCAATCGTAGAGGATGAAGGTTTCCGGTATTTTACGAAGGTGATGGAACCCCGATACAAGATCCCTAGTCGGAAATCCACGATGACAGGTGAAATTCCCAAACTGTATGAGCAAGCACAAAAAACAGTTCAGGACTCCATACAATCAGCAAGCAGTCTGGTTTTAACAACCGACATGTGGACTGCAAGAACCACTGAAGCTTATTTGACTCTGTCAGGACATTTTATTGACCAGGACTGGCAGATGCAGTCTTGCAATCTTGCAACAGTCCATGTAGCTGTCCAGCACACAGCAGACAATATATCTGAACTCCTCACAAAAATAACTGATGAATGGGGCATCACCAGTAAGGTTTATGCAGTTGTTACAGACAATGGAGCCAATATGGTCGCTGCTGTGCATAAAACTTGTTGGAAACATATTCCTTGTTTCTCTCACACACTCAACCTCATTGTGAAAGACTCCATTAAGGCTGACACAAGTCTTGAATCCAGCTTGGAGAAATGCAGTGCTATTGTTCGGTTCTTCAACCACAGCACCAGAGCGACTGACAAACTAAAAGAAGTACAAAATCAGTTGAACTTGCCACAGCATAAACTAATCCAATCAGTGGATACTAGATGGAACTCGGTGTTGTACATGATTGACAGACTGTATGAACAACAACAAGCCATCACAACAGCACTTTGTCTTCTTGGGAGAAACAACATGTGCCTAAGTGATGGAGAATGGTCCCACATCAGGCAGGCCATTGATGTCCTCAGGCCTTTTGAAGAGGCCACTAGGGAGGTTTCAGCAGAGCGGTATGTAACAATTTCCAAAGTCATACCTCTGGTCTCTCTTCTCCAGCAAGCAACAACCGCATCTGCTGGGCAGAGTAACAGTCTGGCTTCACAACTTGCAGCACAATGCAGGCGAAGGTTTCAAAACATTGAACACAACCACACTCTTGCAGCTAGCACCTTTTTGGACATTCGCTTCAGAAACATTGTGTTCTGTGATTCTGCAAATGTGGAAGTGATTAAATCAAGGCTCATCACAGAGATGCAATCCCTGGCCTGCGCTGAAACACAGTCAACCAGACATGAAGCTGCTGCGACTGCATCAACTGTGACACAAATGACACAAGGGTCACCTGCTGAGTGTTCATCATCCAAGGGATTGTGGCGGGAGTTTGACAGTCGGGTTGAGGCTTTTCAGAACAAACGCACAGCAAACACAGATGCATATATTGAAATGAGAAGATACATGGAGGAAAAGGTGATCCCAAGGAGTGAGGACCCTTTGATTTGGTGGAGAAAAAATGAAGCCACATTTCCACTGCTGAACAAAGTTGCGAAAAAATACCTCGGAACTGTTGCAACGTCTGTTCCAGCAGAGAGACTCTTCTCTAAAGCCGGAGAAATAATCAGCCAGAGGCGCAATCGTCTTAAACCAGAAAATGTGAATATGATACTTTTTCTGAACACCAATCTGAGAATTCAGTAAAGTGTGAAAGTGAGTGCACTAAAGGTGTGATGGTGTCAGCCATTTTTCTAGTTAATTTTTTCTAGTTAATTGAAGTTCATTTTCTCAGGGCACAACTGTCTTTCTTATGCAGGTGTATACGATAAGAAAATCCTAGTTTATTATGATCTTTATGACCTCTTGTTTTTGTTTCAGTGAGGTGTTGCATTCATATTTATGTTATTTATTTTATTTTGTATTTTATTATGCATTGGCCATAATAAAGTTTGTATAAATGGTCTGTAATTGACTTGTGATTTGTCTTAAATGTAATAATATTTTTTACTGACAAAAATTGCCAATAAGTATCGGTATCGGTATCGATATCGATGAAAATGCAAGAAAAAGTATCAGTATCGTATCGAATCCTAAAAGTGTGGTATCGCCCATCCCTAGTGCACGCGACTACCTTAAGTGCCTCTTCCTAACTGGCCGTGATAATCTTCATCACGTCACGAAATAAAACGCATTTTGTTGCTGGGATTTTCTGTAATGGAGACTGAAGCCAAACAGGATTTGTAGAACTAATGGAGCAACATGCTGCCTGTAAAATAAGTAGTGTAGTTCTACTGAATGTCACGATCGCAGCCTACTGCACTTGTCACACTTGTGACATGGCAATGGCATCCACACAGGAAAAGGGGGGCCTTTGGGATTTATTTACACTGCACGTCGATCTCTGAGCCTTTGATCTTTTGTCATGTGTTTCATAGTGAATGGTGGGGGTGCCAGAAGGCCTGTAATATTTACTGCTGGCTTGGCGTTTTGTTTGTTTTTTAGGCCAGGATGACCTATGTAACATGTTTAATTTGACATATTATTTTGCTGTGTCCCTGCCACAGATGGAATTGCCCAAATCATTGGCAACAATCTTCTGGGAGGAGAAGGAAGTGACAAAGAAGATTTTCCAAATGTCATCCGTGAAGCAGCTAGTGCAAGCCTGCATGGGTGTCGTAGGACAAGACGATGCACAGTGTTACAGAATCCTAAAATACAACCCGGTCTTCTGTGAATACATCGATACAGACATGAATGAAACCGTGAAGGACATGGACAAGTTCAACATTTTTTTTAAAGGTCATGGCGCCTCATCAGTGTTAGTAAGTGATCTCTACCTACTCTGGCTACCACCCTACACAGTGCACCTTTAATGAAACTACAGCCATTTATTATATCATAAGGGTGCTCGCACTTTTACATGCTACTGCAATGTGGTGTGCATTGGTGTTGAATGTACAATGTCATAACATGCCAGAACTAATTTACTTGCGGCAAAGCTCAAGCTCGAGTGTAAGTCGCTTTGGTTATAAAGCGTCTGCCAAATGTAATGTAATCAAAGCAACAACTGTCTAAAACTGTACTCTCCAATGATTTAGGCCACACAATCAGAGGAATCCGTTGCTGTAACATCAACTGCAACATCAACTCTGCTTACGGTATGTACATCGAGGCTTATATGGTATAATGGCATTTTCAACCATGCATTATGAATGGGCATGTACCGTATGTTAAGATATCCTTCATGATCAACATTAATAAATGCTAGACTTGAGCATATGGACTTTCCATTTGCTCAATTTTAATTTCCCTCCACTTAATGTATAGGTTTGGCAGGTGCAGACTCTCTGTATATAATAAGTAGGTTTTTCAATACTAAAGGGGAGCATTGGCAGGCATATGATGTGGTCAAAGGGGCGTTGAGAGGCTTATGATGAGGTCAATGGGGCGTTTGTTCAAAAAAGGTTGAGTCATTGGTGTAATAAACACACCCATAAGATTGTGGTGTTTACTAATAAGTACACCCGTAGGCTTATGATGGTGCCTTGTTTATGAATGGGAAACAAATGCAGGGGTTCACACTTGGTCAAATGTTTCAAACCAGAAGCTCTTAAAATGGTAATTATACACCCCTCTTGCAAGCTCTATGTACTCAGATCACTTTTCCTCAGTAGGAATAGGTCAACTCATGCCACACTTCCCCTCCACAGAAACCTCAGAGTGAAGACTCCATCTCAGCTGACCTAGAACCTCTCCTGCAGAGAAAATTCCCTGAAATATTCCAAGAAATCAAAAACAATGGCATTATATCTGAGAAAACTAGAGTGAGGATGATTAAAATAGCAGTTGCTGACTTGGTGGAGAGGCATGGATTGTGAGTAACATTTGAGTTGTTTTACGTGCATAGTGCTATTCAAACACTCCAGCACCCCTTTTCATTAATCATTTTATGTTTTAGTTGCGCTTTTGACTTACATTTGGTGTTAAGCTATTTACACACTTTTGTAGGCCTACTGTTTATCTGACCTTGACATAATTCTGGTTAGTTTACTGTTTTTATACAGCAAATATTTATGTTTGGTATCTATTTTGTAGTTATCCCCCTTCTAATGAAAAGTTGGCCTTGGCAAAGAACATCATCACTACGTTTCCTTGCCTAAAAGTGCAGGTGGATGGGCAAGGACAGGGATTTGTAAGTATTGTTTTTCTCTTGAGTTACAAGTGTGAAGACACCATACAGGATTTATGTGCCATGTGAGGTGCAATGCATGCATAAATAAATAATCTTACTGACACGACTTAACCCAAGTGTAGCATTGGCAACTTCTCTTTCAGAATTTGAGTGTTAACTGACATGCCCAGACTCACTGAGTCTTGTTTGAGGGTAACATTTGTGCACTGTGGTTCAAAGCATTTTCTGATCATCATTTCCGATTGTTTTATTATTTCCAAGGAGCATTTTTACGATGGGGTATCTCACAGTGGATTCCTTGAAATGAGACTCCGAAACCTGCGACGGCAGCTTGAGGAAGGTCAGAGGCGTTATAGGAAGAGGCGTAAAACCGACCGTGGACAAACCCCGTGCCTGGACACTGAAGATACGACTGACACCCGTGAATTGATAAATCTACTGAAGAGGCAGAGACCTTCTGCAGACAACCTGGCTGCGATCAAATCTACGATGCAGAGAACATTCGCCCACCGTAGAGCATGGATTTCGAGTACGTCACCCACGATGGCTGATATATTCAAGGAATATCCTCGATTTCTGGACATACCAGAATTAGTAAGTGCCCCTTCAATGTCTTTTGGCTCCATTAGAGCAGTGGTTCTTCACCTTTTTTTTCTTAACCTTTATCCCAGACAAGCCACAAGCACCCCCCACCCCCTGCACAAAATTCTGCCCATATATAGGCACTAAAATAATTAACGTCAGTGATTAAAATGCCTCTTGCTGTGACATTAATCAGTCCCTTCATGACTAAACATGATCAAAAGAATGACCAATAGTAACACGGTCAAGTTTCTGCTTCCCGCATTTTCCTGCTATCTGTGGCGCCCCACTGGAAAAAGGGGTTAAGAACCATTGCCTTTAAGGAATAGTATGTTAACCTCTTATATGCCTCTCATTCGTTTCCTTTCTGTCTCTCACCGCCATATCTCAAATAAAGACACAAAAAAGTCCATAAAAACATCTTTTGATAAAGATAAGTAAATATAAATGTGTCTAGCCTATTGTAGCGGATTCATCCAAAAACAATTGTTTTTCTTTTACTGCTAAAGATGGATTCAGAGTTCAACAACATCTGTGACGGGAAGGGCGATTTGTTCATTAGAAGATGGGAAGCAGTCACCATTCCACATCTGATGGCTGTTGCAGTAAAGGAGAAGAGTGAAATCGCATCCCTCGTCCAGGGAGTGACTGACCTAACAGATGGTACGTGTTAACCTATTTTAAATGTTTTGACCTGTTGATTAAGTACATCTTCAATGTCTGTACTGTATTTGTTGCCATTTACGTTTTCCCTTTTCTGACACACTTTTTAGATAAGAGTATTTTGTTTAACTTGCGTTTTCTTCTCTCCATTTTTCATAATGTCTTTGTTTACACACCAGTGAATCCACGTAAATGTGCTATTGAGAACTAACAAATACTTCACGCCTGTGATCGGCAGCAGTGTAGAGGAAAAGGACACTCAAGTCTCAGTTTTTTTTCTGTTTCACATGTAAATCCAACTTTTGTCGTTATTAGTCTTTTTATATAGTTCTCAGAAGGGAGAAAAATCGTTTTTGTTTAAACAAAAGGGAAAGTCTCTATTTTGTTTAAATAACTGTTTAAACAGGGTCTGAATCGTCTAAAGGCATAACATGAATTGAGACCATCTACTTTTCTTATTTGCAGATGAGAAGACCTACAAGATGTTGGTAATACTTACCTGTCTTCTGCCTCCAGTCGCCTCCAGTCGCTGCAGTGTCAAGTCAGCTATCACCCACCTCATTGATTTTGTACCCGTAAGTTTTCATTGGCTTTATAAGGATTTTATTTGTCATGTGCATAGAAACGCATACTGCAAAAAAAAGTAGAACATAGGAGTTCTCAAGTGAACATGCTGATGGAATTGTACTCTATATGAAGGGCGAAAAAACACAGCAGGATATCTTGATGGAGCACCTGTTGTTACCTGCCTAAGAAATCGCCACGTCTAAATTTATGTAACTACACTTGGATCATGTAAATCTGATCATGAAAATGTATTAAATTGGGCTAAATGTGGGAGAGCTAGGTCACTTCAAACCACGTTTGATACTCACTGCCATGCTGAGTAAGCTAAGTGTTAAAGTAGTGGCATGCACCAGAATGATCCCATACAAGTTGTTCAACACAACTCTAGTGTTCCAGTTGTCTGATGTGTTCTTTTCTGTTTGATTTCTGTTTCAGACTGGCACTAGCATCTCATCGCTCTGCGATACCACTGGATCTGAGGGCCAAGCCATCCAGCCACATCTTGTTTCTGTTGGTGGCTTCGGGGATGCAGCGCAGCAGTATGTCATCGTTGGAAAGATTGACAAGGTCGTCATTCCACTGGACGTGGATCTCACCGGTGCTGTGGACAAACTGTTCAAGCTCTTCTGGGTGTGCAACCTTTCATATCCACCACAACTCTCCTCCGTTTTTTCATTTATGGAGCATATCTACAACATCCCTCTCTCAACAAACCGGAAGGCAAGGGTAATGGACCTCATTTCCAAAATGACATCTGTCCAGTAATAACAACATAATAACAAGATGTATATTTGTCCGAAATGCAACATGTACTTCAAGCAGAGTAAGATTCTAATTTGGCACCTTCGTGAAGTGCATGCACTATCAGACCAATTAGACTTCACTCTGACTTGCAGCCAAGATGGCTGCCCCAGGACCTATCAATGCATTAGTTCCTTTTCTAAGCATTTAAAACGAGAACACAAAATTACAAATGACATTGAATATCCTCATCCACCTATACATGCCTCATCAGAAATGGCTTCTCAAAATGAAGCTGTGGAGCTCCCCTCCACCAGTGATGTTGATGCAGAGGACACTGTTGAGCCTGAATGCTCTGTGGCCAGGCCGAAGGGGGCCACAGCATCATTTGTTGCAAAAATGTATTCTGGGTCAAATGTTTGCCTCGCTGATGTAACCAGAACTGTAAATAATGTGAAAGACTTGATTGAATCAACTGTAAGTGAATTGCAAGATTCAGTGACTTCAACCTTAAGACACTTTGGAGTGCCAGAAAGCCACGAAAGTGTGCAGTCTCTTATGTCTAACTTTGAGAGTGCCAAGCACATGTTTGATGACATTGATACGCCCTACAAAATGAACACCTATTTTTCAGAGAAGTTGGATATGGTAAAGCCTAAAGAGATTTTTCTTGGACACAGAGCAGACACTTTGAGAAAAGATGGGAAATTCAAACAATGTTTAGCACCTGACACTTGCCAGTATGTGCCATTAATTGACACAATTCAATTTCTTTTCCGTAACGAACAGATGCAGACACTGTACTTCCAAAGCAAAAACAGAAGTGATGATAAAATGTCAGACTATAGCCATGGTTCACGTTTTCTGTCAAATCCATTATCTATTGTGCATCCTGATTTCCTACAAATTCAGTTATACTATGACGACGTAGAAACGACGAATCCGTTAGGAGCTAAGACTAAGATTCACAAGATGGGTGCAGTTTACTTTATCATAAGAAACTTGCCACTGGAATTCATTTCATCTCTTGCTCATATTCACCTATGCCTTCTGTTCAATTCTATAGACAGGGAGACATATGGGCTTGGGAGAATAATGGAACCATTGCTAGAGGATATAAGACTACTTGAAAGTTCTGGTATTGACATTAATGTAAAGGGACAAAACCAAAAGATCTATGGGACGATCACAGTATTAACTGCTGATAATTTAGCCATGCACACCTTGTGTGGTTACGTGGAGAGTTTCAGTGCCAACAAGCCTTGTCAGTTTTGTTTAATAGACAGAGAAGATATGCAGACAGTGTTAGACGATGACCATGTGGAGATGAGAAGTAGACAAAGTTACACAGAGAATGCTATGTTGGGTGATGCAAGCATGACTGGAATTAAAGTAAATTCTTGTTTGAATTCCCTTAAATACTTCCATGTCACAGAAAATGTATGTGTAGACATAATGCACGATGTGCTGGAGGGCATCGCTCCCCTGGAGGTTAGGTTATTGCTGAAACATTTGGTGTATGAAGAGAAGTGTTTTACATTACAAGAGCTTAACAACAGAATTGCGTCCTACGACTATGGCTATACAAACGCTAAAAATAGGCCGAGTGTGATTATGAACTTAAGATCATCTGAAGGAGCTGTCCGGCAAACGGCCTCCCAGATGTGGTGTCTTCTCCAGGCTTTACCATTTTTGGTGGGGGATCATATTGATCCGAACAATGAGTACTGGCATCTGTTTATCTTGTTGCGTGAGATTTGCAGTATTATTTTTGCGCCAGTAGTGACAACAGGACTTTCTGTTCTTTTAAAGCAAGTCGTTATTGACCACCATTTACTTTTCAAAAAATTGTACAATAGGAATCTAATTCCTAAGCACCATTTCATGACACACTATGCAAGGTTAATGTGCTTGTTTGGTCCTATCTCTCAATTGTGGTGCATGCGCTTCGAAGGGAAGCACAATCCGTTTAAAAGACATGCCCATATTGTTTGCAATTTCAAAAACATTGCAAAAACTCTTGCATACAAACATCAAGTGCAACAACTTACACATTTTAGGATGAGTGACCCATTTTGCACTATTCCAGACGTGAACAACGCAATTCCAGTACTTGTGGCGTCTTTACAGGTGCCATCAAGTATTCTTGATGAAATTAAGGAAGCACTAAAAAAAGATTTAACAATGACCAGCACCATCTATGTCACACACATGATCAGCTGTAATGGGCAAGAGTACAGAACTGGATGTGTGCTCTCTTTGAAAACAAGGAGTCGTGGGGAGTGTTCATTTGGGGAAGTTGTTCACATCATCCCAAATAGGCAGAACTTTTTAATGGTTATCACTTTGTTGGATGTGTTGTATTTTGATAGTCATTTCTATGCATATGTAGTGAAGGTGTCAGATGAAAACAAAGTTGTTGAATTACATGATCTACTTGATTTTAGGCCATTAGACATTGTTAGAGATTTTAAATCTGATAAACTTTATGTGAACCCAAAATATAAAATATTTTAAATTTCTTGTGTAATTTACATATATGGTGTTACTTTCATTATATTGTATGGCTTGAATTTTGTACAGTGTAATTATTTGTCATGTGTATTAATAAAAACAATCTTCATAGAATAACCTCAATGGTCTGTTTTTTGTTCCTTAATTAAATTATTTTTATTTGTGGCTAGCAGTTTGTTAATTGTGAAATATTAAAAAGCATAAATTAATAATAAATAAGAATATATTACACAATGTGTTAAACTACACATTGCCTACACAAAGTGTGTCAGAATGACACATTACTGTGTCAATATAGATGACACATTTAATGTGTTGGGTTGAATTTGACACACAAATGTGTTGTCCCTTAGCACACACACCACATGTGTTGAAATTCAACACTATTTGTGTCATTTCTGACACATTCCTTCTTAGAGTGTACTATCAATAAATAAAGGACAATACGAACAGGAAGAATGAATGCAACATGCTTAACTTTGTGTTAGTTTACATGAGTCACGAGGAGGGAATATAATATAGGAGGGAATATGTAGTGCATTCTCTGAAGTGTATATACAGTTAGTTCTCCTTATTTTTCTTTTTTTTTGTTATGCATTTGTAGGTGGTTCTTATTTTTTGTTCATTATAATCACTAACCCTTAAAGAATGTTTTCTGCTCTAGGAGAGGAACACAGAGGTGTCCCCTTTACATCGTGGGGACATAAGGTTGAACCAAAGGCTAAAGGTGTAAATTAAAGGGGACAGACAGACCCCCCCTCAGTGCTAATTGTTTGTTAGGAGCTCTCTCCATACATGT
>JAOPJI010055075.1:0-14144 GCA_027122695.1 Merluccius productus
ACTGTGTATGGTATCCAATAGGAAGCTTAGGGGAATCAGCTGATGTATGTTTATAAATAATAATAATACATTATTTTTGAAGCGCTTTCTGAATACTCAAAGACATTTACATTAAATCATAAAAGCGACAAAAACAACTATGACTATGATTATAACCATGTCACAACAGAACTGCAACTAACTACTACTAATGATTTAACTTGGTCATTTGCTAGCACATTAGGTAACTCTTATATGGCTGCATTGTTACTTACCAGCATCATCAGCATCAGCACTTGCTGATGGTTCCTCGCTGTCAAAAGAGCTTGAGGCATCTTCATCTGGAAAGCCGACATCAACGCCGCTCCCGTCTGTCAAGTGCCAGTGGCTTCTGTTCAAGTATTTCAGAGTTTTCCAGCGCTACCTGACCTGTTCAACGGTCCTGGCAAAGCCAGCGTCTGTCAATTTATCAGATTTAACTATTATGATGTTTCCTTCCGTCAAGGTGTTTCATAATGTTCATGTCTTTCATACAAGATAAAAGAAATTCGGTCTCCCCATCTCCCTAAAAATGTCCCCTCACTTGATGATGTTGCTATGCTGCAGAATAGTGTTTACACTTGTGAGAAAACAGTCTAGTGTAAGATCAGCTCTGTACTCTCGGAGTCTAGCTTGTGATTCCGCCCTGATGGTAAGTTAGTAGCCCCTCGTTCTTTCCTTCATGCACAGTGCTGGCTGGCACCAACCCTTTGCATGTAGGAAAAGGGAGGATGACCCATGTCGTTCAATCGCAAAGACCAAGTGTTGAAGAGCCGTCCCGACAGAACCCATCAGAGAGACCAAACCACCCAGAGAGATTAGACCTATCAGAGAGACCAAGAGGCCCAACTGAACACGCTAACTGACTACAGACCAAACCCATGACTCAACAAAACCAAAAGAGTCAGACCCCACTTTTCTTTGGATTACCCCCAATTGATGGGACCGTTGCACTTTTTAAAGATATGTGCCACCAACATCACTACAGGACGGAAGTAGTGTGCCAGAAGACTCATATCCCGATGTCAGGCATGTGATGTCACCTCCAACCTGGATCTCTATGTCAATGGTCTGAAGAAAATCTCGCCCTCAAAACACCAGAACCAGAGAAGAAGCCCAATATCTACAAGGACGCTCTTCTCGTTCAAGGAGGCTTAACCATGCCCCCAGCTATCTTTCTCTCTCTCGCACACGCTCTTATATTCTCTCTCTTAGACCCTCTCAAACACACACACACACACACACACACACACACCTTGATCTTGCTTATTACTGACATGCCCTGAATTAATTTGTATTGTTGTTGTATCTTTCCCTTCACGGCAATCCCTTCACGATTGACATATTGAAATTGTTTTACTATTTTGCATGGCATTTTGTTTGTTTTAATTTGTTTAATATTGTTTATTCATTTGCCATCACTACATATTATTGTTTTAAGCATTGTTAATTTTCTCAAGGTCTACAAATTCCAACTCTGTCACCATATGTCATACATATAAGTAACAGTCAATGTTTCTCCCTTTTTCACCCATTCAAATGTATAGTGGTTTTTCACCTGGTTTATTATCACCTTAGGTATGTTGTTAATCTTAACATTGACGCTCGAAGGTAACCATCTAGCTTACTATTCATGTGATATAACATTTTCATTCACATCACTGGTTGCAAGTCACTGTTTGCATATTGTAATCCTATACCAATAATTATCCTCTCTCTGTAGAAACTATTGATCTTATGATCAAAAAGGGAGGAACTGTCGTGGACTATATGAACTATGTAACACATCAAATATATATGTTTCTATAATATATTGTTAATTAAATAAGCCTTTGTATAAAGTCTCTCTGTACCTAGAAATTGCTCCCTTTCTCTCTCCAATTGAAAGGTGTTTAGGTGTTAAGTTCACTTTAGCCACGAAGTCTGGTACTGTAATGGTATAATTGGGATTCCTTTAGTTGTCCTTGCAGAGGACACTTACCCCCATAATGTATTGCAAAGTAACCTGGCCTGATGGTCACTCCCCTCACCTTTTCTTTGTTGTTACTGCCCACAATGTGAAAGTTTCCCTATAATAATCATGTACACCCATTGTCTCATTGAAGATGCTTGCAAATGCTCCCATGTGTCTTCCCATGATCATGCCTTAAATAAATCAAATACTTTGCTATCGAGAAGTGTCCTAAAATACATTTTTCTTCATCAGGGTCCCTGGCCTGAAAAAGGTTAAAGACAACCAAGTTCTAGATGTTGAAGTTGTATGTAATTGTTGGCTCAACTGTGTGTTATTTGGTTGTGTTCTGCCCTTGTATAAATCCATTGTTGTTGTCACCGTAGTTGAGAGTATTAATCCTCATGTTACCCGTTGTTTAACCCTGTTAGACTGAGTTACCTCCTGACAGTGTGCCTTTATTTGCAATAAAGCATGGTTGAGCAATACGCCTGTCTCTGTTGTCATCACACTTCAGTGATCGCCACAATAATAATAAATGTCCTGATCACAGTTACACGTGTCAACCGCTGACATGATGTCACAGCCCACCCTGTGACATGTAAAATATGACAAAAACATATCGTAGTAGTGAAAGCGTGGGGCACAAATGAACATACTTTTTAAGTTGCATCAGAGCTATGTGTTCCCTGTTAAATCACCAGTGTCCTATTCTTTAACTTAATCGAAAGCCATGGGAATTTAAGCCTAAAAAAGTGTGATTTACAAACCTGAACGTGTTTTTTGATGACTGTCCTGTCAGTGTAACACAGGGAATCCAAATGCATACAATTTAAATCGCCATCCTGATGACTATCAGGTTGCAGTTTTGATTTGGCATGGTAGCTAGTAGGGATGCCTAACAAGGCAAACATGCAGCCTCCATCTGGCGGGGCTAGTTGCCGCATGGGCTATGCCACCTAATATGGTTTACTTAGAGTTCCATTTCTGGTAGCAGTTATTGATCTCATCATCAGGAAATAATACAGATATACACAAACTAGCCACAGATAATACAATGTATACAAGCACTGAAGCAGAGATCTCTGGAACAGCATCCATCATTATTAGCTACTTAAGCTATGCCACAGACAGTCACAAAATGTATAATTTGTTACAATAAAGTATGTCATCATTTCGAATAGAGAACTGAAGTTAAACGATCACATTTAAGACACAGTATACACTGTTACGTGTGTGTGTGTGTTACTGACTTCCTTCTCTAAAATTAAAACCAAGACTTTTGGCGCTAAGGGGAGAGCGAAGAGGCCCTCCCTGTCGATCACGTTGCAGTTCAACGTGACTGGGTGGTGGGCGCGTCGCCAGCACGGACCGTGGTGCCGTGCGCTGGAATGTGTGTCACAGAGGAGAGAGAAGGGAAATGGCCGCCGACGCCAAGACATTTGACCTACTTCTTACTATGTGCAGGAAATGAGGCGCAGACGCAAAGGTGGCGCATAAGCGAAAGCAACAAGTAGTGGTTGTAGACTTTAGTTTGCCGCAGCCTGTGTCTCGTACAAAGTAACCAGCAGAATTGTAAGATATTTCATAGTTAGATCATAATAAGCCAAAATAACACAAAAAGTATTAATTGCAATGCACATTTATTATTTCTGCAGAATGCAAAACCCCAAAATGTTTTAGTTTATCGATGCCGCGACCCCCTAAAATGTGGGTAAATGTGTGTGTGTGTGTGTGTGGGGGGGGGGGGGGTTGTTTTGAAGGAAACCAGGTGATGACGAGTGCTCTCACGGGGCGCGCCCCCCTGGTCTTCTCAGGTCCTACACATCCAGCGGAGCAGGGCCGTCTTCAAGTAGCTCTTAAAGTACGTCTCAACGTGACTTAGTTTCTCCGTGGATTTGCTGTCAAGAACTCGCGTTAGTCGCTTGTATCGGAAGAAAAACATTTGCCATTTCGTCAGCGGTCGATACTAGTTTGGTTATTCGTGTTTTAAAGCTGATGGTGAGAAAGAAACATCTTTCTTTACTTTGTTTTCATCGCTGTTTTTTTTTTGGTTTGGGGGGGGGCGGAAAGGTTTGGACGGCTTTTACTCTGTTTACTTGGTGACGTTAATACAACGTAAACAACGTTTGTTGTGACTGCCTGTCGGTTGTAAAGGTAAGGTTAAGCCCTTGGTGTGACAATATGTGGGCCACGTTTGGTTCGCATCTCATTAATCCGAGAGAATCCTAACTCCGTCATTCGGCACCCCGATTGAAGACCTCTTCTGTTTTCGACACCGCTTTTCACCGAGTAGCATTCATATCGGCCTGAACGCACCGTGTGTGTTTACGCGCAGTCCGTGGACGAGGTCTGTCTTGGTTGTTTTCGAGAGCAGAAAGTGGAAAGCTGATCTCCATGCCGCGCCCACTTCTTTCCACGCAAACAACTTCGAATACGAGATGTTTGACCTACTAGGCCTACAGCATGTTAGCCAAATACAAACAGGGGTGCAACAACCTTACTGACCCAATATTTGTATCGGTAATATTACGATTGTAGCCTGATATTATAATATTATTCGCCAAATGATGTGAGGGGTTATAGATCTGAATTGGTAGTCGCTCATTTGCAAACTTGTTTTATTTGCTTATTTGTGTCCGTTGGTTGTAACGTTAGTTTGTCTTGTGGTTTCTGTGAAATATAACCTCAACCACGTCTAATTGTTGTAAGTTATGACTTACGTATTGGAAATAAAGAGTTGCTATGAGACGCTTAGAATGAACAGCAATTGCTGGGGTTGTGCGCAGGTTGGTTTAATTGTGCGCCCCATTCTGTTAACGTGTGGTGTAAATATTTGACCAGTCAAGTCTTGGGGCTATTTCTAAAGATGTGAAACTATTGCGCAACCTCTTTCCTCTGTTCTGCTGACGGGGAGCAGGTGGTCTTCAAACGTCCCACGAGATTTATTTGGTGTCGGTTTGTTTATCTGATCTCCAGCGTGTAGGCCTATTTCATCATGTATAATACCGAGGACCCCATGTGTGTGTCCCATGCCAGTTAGATCCCACCTCATTCAAACTCACCAGGTTAACCGACCCGACACTAAACCTCTACCGTGTGTGTTTGTGTGTGTCACAGGGACATTGTCATGGCATCACAAGCCACACCAACAGCGGTGGCGAGCGCGGAGGTGTGTGAGTCGGAGGCGTTCCTCCTGGGGGGCGTGGACGCCCTGACGCTTAAGACCCTGGGTCCCGCACGGAGGAACCTGTTCGGCCCCGTGGACCACCGCCAGCTGCAGCAGGACTTCCAGATGCTGCTTGCCGTCAGCGTGGACAGCGCTAAGCGCCGCTGGGGCTTCGACTTCCAGAGCGACCGGCCCGAGCTCACCGCCGCCCCCGCCGTGGAGTGGGAGGAGCTGCGGTACGAAGAGGTGCCGGCGTTCTACCGTGGGTGCACGCTGAGGACACGGTCGCCTGCCGCCAAGAGCTCCTCGTCCGAGTCTTCGTTGGGCGAGAGGTCGCCGCCCTCATGCAGCTCAGGCTCCGGGGATGAGTACCTGGAGGTGACCACCAGGGGGCGATACAGTGTCCAGCTGGCTGAGAAACGCAAACAAGCCACCATGACAGGTCAGTTTTACGGGCTGAAAAACAAATGAGTAAAGTCAAACCTCCTGGTAATGTGATACAAGCTTCTAACTGTCATTTAAACGTTAAAAGTGGTTTTAACATTAAAGTATAGCAAATACAGGCTTCGCAAAGTCATGTCAGATACACGTGACCGTGGTCGAGACAGGACTAACTATAGGTTCTGACCAACTAACAAAACAACATTTTCTTTCCTTCTGTAGATTACTTCATGGTGAAGAAGAGCAAGCTTGTTAATTCTAAAGGGTCTCAACGGCTGTAGGGGGAAGGTTTGACTCCCTCTCAACGTGCCTCACCTCTCTACTCAAGCCTAATGTAAATATGTAGCAACACTAAGACTTATAAACACCTCAAAACCTTTTCCTCCAGTTCAAGGAAGCTGCAAGTTTTTATTGCCAGATCTCTAAGCACAGACGTTAGTTAGTTAGTTCCCGATTCGTAGCTCCTTATTCGCGGCTAGTGATGTGCGACCGGGAACACAGTTTTTATAATGACAAACTGGGAATACTTTGTTACCACTTGTACTGTGACATGTTTATGGATCGAAAACAATGTATTTGTAATTTGTAATCTATTCTCTGTTATGCCATATATCCCCCAGTATAGGATTCAGTCTGGCCCGAATGGATTTTCACACTCAGAACCGATCTAAAAAATGCCTCAATAGCAGGTTCACAGCATGATGTACAGCATTTATTCACATTTATTCACCCAAAACATGCACATTATATACTCAAAATGATGTAGACTATCTGATTATGCCATTTAGAGTCTGGCCCAAAATCGTGTTCATGGTCTAATGGACAGCTGAATAGCCAGAAAAGCCAGCTCCTTATTCACATTTAAACACAGGTCTCAATTAGCAAGCTCACAGCATGATTTGCAGCTCTTATTCACGTTGGGCCACCCATATCAATGTTCACACATATTGACCACCTCACGTAATGTCCCCCAGTATAGGATTCAGTCTGGCCCGAATGGATCTTCACACTCAGAACCAGTCTCAGAAATGACTCTAGGGCCAGCTTTTCACAGGTTAAATCACCTTGGGCCGACTCTAAACTCCATAAACAGATAGTGTATCTCCTGTTTAAACGTGCATTTTTGGGTGGCCCAAGGTGATTTAACCTGTGAAAAGCTGGCCTGAAATGGGCCCTAGAGCCACTTTTGAGATTGAGATTCAGAACCATGGATAGCACTTGTGAACAGTGCCTGGAAACATAGCCTAAAGAGACGCTCACAGGCTCAAATCAAGTCAACAAGGCAGCTTTGACATCAACATCATATCAAAAACACAATGAGACAAGACAGGGGCTCAGCGGCGATACTCAAAAACATCATCATTCTGGCACGGGGGCCCATTAAAAACCTCAACAGGCTGCTAAGGCGGCCGATCAGAAATCCCAGATCCCCTTGGATGGCCATTTTTGGAGATCCAAGTGTGAAAATCCATTCAGGCCAGACTGAATTCTATACTGGAGGACACTATGTGAGGTGGTCAATATGTGTGAACATTGACATAAGTGGCCCAACGTGAATAAGGGCTTTAAATCATGCTGTAAGCTAATTGAGACCCGAGTCTCAGCCATCATTTTTTCAAGTGTTTAAATGCAAGCTGGCTTTTCTGACTATTCAGCCGTCCATTAGACCATGAACACAACTAAACAGTATAATCAGATAGTGTATGTCCTATGCCCAAGGTGATTATTCCCCTGAAAGCTGGCCTGAAATAGGCCCTTGGTTCTGAGTGTGAAGATCCATTGGGACCAGACTGAATCCTATACTGGGGGATATGGCATAACCCAGAATTGATTACAAATTACAAATACATTGTTTTCGATCAATAAACATGTCACAGTACATGTGGTAAAGTATTCTGTTTGTAATTAAAAATAAATCGTCTCGTTCCCGGTCGCACATAACTAAGCCACGAATAAGGAGCTACGAATCAGGAACGAACTTCAGCTTCGTTAAGCACAGTTAGTTTGTATACATATCATATATTTTATGTACTTTTTCCTCAGCATTTTCGATTACACTGTGAAATTATGTGTGTGCACACTCGATAACTAGAAACAGCGTCAGATTTAGAAGAGTCTAACTCAATCGAAAAAGCTGTATATAGTATCTTTCTAGGTCCTGACTTCCATACAAGAGTTTTGTCCCCCTCTCTCTTTCATACCAAACTTGTGAGTGGACTTAATTTGATGACTTACTATTTTCTGGTCAAGAACAGCACCTCAGGGTCAAATGGCAGCACGACTAGGATTAGTTTCTGGTCAAAGATTTATGTAGAGATTTAGATTAGACTAGAGACTTCAATACAAGGTGATTTTCCTGTTCATACAGGACAATATGTTCATTTATTATTCAGTTATTTATTGTTTACAAATTTTTTTTTAAAGGATGCGATGGAAGTGATGCGTAAAATCACGATTTTTTTGGAAGCTTGTACCCCAAACGATGCTCTTATGTTTTGAATTCAGATTTAGCTTAGATCCACAAATTTTCATTTTAACCCATCTAGTGGCCAACAGGTATTACATTTAGAAATCACAAATGTTTTTTCTATTTATGCTTGCATTATTTGTGTAACAGGTTTTTAAAAATCTAAATTGATATCCATTTGGTAACCAGAATACACCTTATGTTTGTTTATTGCTTAACACTTGTATCAATGTAGCATATATTCCACTCTTTGTGTATTAGGACAAACCATTTGGGTTTTAATGCAGCTATATATACATATATATATATGTATATATATAAAAAGAGTGGGAAACTATGGCTGAGATGTAGCTAAGATGCAAGCTAAGTTCTTTAAGTTCTTTTGCATGTCCATTTTATATGAAGAGGTTTATGTGTTCATCTTACGTCTATCCTGTAAATATTTGCTTGGTGTGAGAGTGATGTTCGAGTGTGTTTATGGAAGGAGAAGTGTGTTTATGGTGTTAGGGTTTTCACATGCTGTAATTTAATTGTTAAGGAAGACAGCTGTGGGAGTTTAACCAAAGAGGAATTGCTTGGCCATTTTAATGAATCATTTAGCTGCTGTTTGATTGACAATATATGGGCTGAATTCAGACACCTGAGACTGCTTCAAATTAGTTTGTTTTCTGTGTTCTTTAAAAGCATGACACTAATACTGTTGTTATTTTGGCTAGTGAGTGCTTTAAACAGCATATATGCCACGGCTTCTCGTCTAGCCCACATTAAGTAGCCATAATGTGGATCCTACCTCGTTAATTAATAAAAATATATATCAAGTTGATAATCAAAATAAATCCAGAAATCTGACAAACCAAAAAAAAACATCTAAACCAGCCCAGCAGTTACACTTGGGTAGAGATGTGGGAGGGCAGAACTCTAACAGGGATCTTATGGTGGACATTGTTTGGATTCAGGGGCTCGGATTTACCAAAAGGTTATCGCCAAAGTAAAATGCCTTTGTTACTCTCCATCTTTTACATAATTATATGAGAAAGAGATCCAGGACTTCATTTAGAAATGCTGTATGAAGGCCAATGTGTCAAGAGTTATCTCAAAGGGATTTTCCAGCTAGAATAGCATTGTATGGGGACCCCTGGTGGTAAAAGTCTGTCTCGCTCACATCTCCCAGCAACATAATTAAAATGTATGCACATAACATGCTGCAAGTCATTTGTTTAAAACATACTTAAAATAATACTTTTTGTTTTAAAATATGTCTCAATGCTTATGTTTTCTTCATTTGTATTTGAATTCCTCTTATTGGGAGCCTTCTTTACTTGAGTTCAAGATGGAACTTTAAAAATTCTATATTAATTTATTTTGATTGTTTATCTTCTGGGACATCTTCACAAAATGTCTGTTTTTTTGTTTTGAATAACTGATTTGTCTTTTTACTTCTTTGCACTAGAATTCTTAAATGTTGTTTTCTGGTTGTGATTGAAAAGGTTCAACCTGTTTGCAGTGCAGTAGTATAACAGGTTGTAAGGTGGTATTCAAATTAAATTTGATGTTGACATTTTAAATGAAACCGCTAAAGTTAGTTTCACAATCTAAAGTCCCACCGTACCAGAGAAATCGTTTTCCTGCCTGTCAGTTATCTCACGATATATCGCAATATTCCTTCTCTTGTATTTGCATGTAGTTGATGATAAAATCAGCGTAAATTATGTCATGTTATATGATAATTTCATACTGGTTTATGTATTTTTTTGTTAATGTGTAATTGTATGGAAGTAGAAAACTAAGATGTTTGTATATGTAAAACGATTTCTTAACTGGTTTGTTGGTACACTGTCTGTTGCCTCGTATTGTTGAATTCATTCAGGATATTATAAATATAATAAATATATTGACAAACATCACAATGTTTATATGAAGACACATTCTTGCTGTGGAATTTGGAATGAATGACCTATGATGTAACCACATTGCCACAAAATTCCAACAAACGAATATTTTTTAATAACTTTCTTTTACAATGACAAATACATAATTTCAATTCACATTCAATGACAATTTAACTTTATTTTGTATATATTTATAGTAATTTCTAGATTCATTTAAACTTTTTATAGTAGGCTACTTTATATCCCCTTTCTGTTCTTAATATCTAATTTGACTAGGCGGATATATCAATCTTTCCTAATAATTTAAGTACTTTAAATCCTTTTCAATTGACCTCTTAATTGAATAAATGAACCTTTCATAAAACCTTTCATGGGATGTTTTCTCTAGTCCGCCCCTAGTGGTCTTATATAGCAACACTTCGACCTAATGCACCCTGTAATGTTATTCTGGGGTCTAATAATCCTTAAATATTAGTTAAATATTCAGAAGTATGTTTTCATTAGTGTTTAATGACCTAAAAAAAATAAGTGTTTTTGTCCACCATGTTGCACCGCCATGTTTCTACAGTAGCCCAGAACAGACAAACGGCTCTCGAGAAATAAAGCCTTCGCTGTTGCATATTGTTGTTGAGACTAAAATAGGTTTGTTTGCCAATGTTTAGTAGCTGGCCTGGGTGGGCGGAGTTCCCCCACGTTTGATACGTTTTACAATAATGTCCGCCCGCCAGGGACTTCCCGACATAACAACTGAAAATGACATTTATGTAGCATAGCGCTACTGTGGTGGTTTATTAAGATAGCAGTTTATCTAATTTGAAAGTGTTTTTTTTGTTTTGTTAAAGATATTGGATATTCAACAGATATTCACGCTCTGAATGACAGTGAACTAAAGATTTGTTTGAGTCCCGCGTGTCTAGCGGTGTCTACCTGCCCAGGAGACGGGGCTTCCAAGCGTAACCGTCGGGCAGCAGCACTCCTCTCGAGCCATTGTTTAGTCATTATTTCTACACAATAGGCAAAGAAAGTACCCTGCTCTAAACAATAGCCTAACTATACTGCAATTCAACTGGATACGTCTCACGTTACAATATGTTCTGAATGGATATAACATTAAAATCGCTGTTTAGAAGTGGATCCCGCTAGCTCTAGCATAGCGCTATTGTGGTGGTGTATTAAAAGAGTCACACATCTCTAGAGCAGTTTACAGCGTCTGAAAGAGTTTTTAAGTTAGAAAGATATTGGATATTCAACAGATATTCACGCTCTGAGTTACAGTGATCTGACGCAGGGAACTAAAGACGCGAACACAGCTTGATTGCGTAATTAAGAGTACACGAGTACTCCTTGAGATTTGGAGTGTGTAGTCAATTACAGTTACCGGTATTTATTGGAGATGCACCGATTGCAATTGTCTTGACCAATTCCAATTTCCCGAAGTCTTGACTTGCTGATTCCGATTTTCTTTCTTTCTAAGAACTATAATTGACAGCATACATAAACATTTTTGTAACTTTTCTTTAATGGAAAATTTAAATCAATTGGAAATCGTCGTCCACCCACTGAGCAGTCAGGCTCAACATTAACATCAAGCTTAGATGTCCAAATGTCAGTTGTAAAACTGATTGCTGCTTTGAAATTGGCTAGCAGGCTATGTGTGCGGCGTGACACAACATTAAACAATTCTGCAACGTCCGAGAAGTATCGCCTACTTGGTATTGCGTAAAATTTCTGAAACCTCTATCCTCGACTACAGAAAATGGGTGGTCATCCAATGCCAAGAATTCCATGATTTTCCTCGTCGTAATGGCTTTGGTCTTTTCATTGATGAAAGCTAGCAGAGGCTGCTGGCTTGTGGTTGGCTCTGCGCTCTTAGCCACTTTGCTTTTGTTAGCTTCTTGAAATCAGTGTCTGATTAAGTTTGTTGTTCCGAATGTTTTTGAGGTTTGTTCCTCAATGGCTTATTTTGGACTGACATTTATTACAAATTGCGAACTTTGTGTCTTCACTTCATTGTGTGTGTGGCTGTAATCTGTGCCGTGCGGCACATGCATGTAAATTTGACCGGCACAGAATCAGATATACGAGATTGACTTGCTGGTCACTATGGCCGATCAGCTGTAAACAGGCCGATTCCGGTCACCAGCCGGTTGATCAGCGCATCTCTAGTATTTATTGCACCCCTAGTACCTACTGGCAACTTACAGGCAAGTACAGGCCACTGTAGCTTCTCCTACATCGTTGGAAAGGGAAAGGTGAGGGGGGGTATTCAGTTTGTTGTAATCTGCAACCTCACCACTAGATGTCACTACATTTTACACAGTGTACCTTCAAGCATTCAAGTGTTAATAGACAACCAACATTGGTCTAAATCTTAAGCCAGTGTCTACATTTTAGGCAATAAGTCAAAGGACATTCTTTTGCTTCAATTCTGCACAGGAATCACTTTATTTCTAAACTGGAATTGGATATAAAAACACAGTAAATAAAATTAAAATATTCATGTTCAATGTCCATGTTCAACGTGGACATTGAACAAAAAAACGGAAGTATATAAATTGTCACTTACATCACAAGAGACGCACTCATGAATAACAAGCCACGCCCACACCGCCGCACCTTTCTACATAATTTACATAGAACATGAAAACAATTCCCCCATCCCTCCTGACGGAATTAATGGCACATATTTTACATTTTAGTTTTATAGCATCTGACATATCCTTCTTTTAAATACAGCAGAACAGGTCAATCACCATGTGTCTGTGTGCCCAGACCAACACAGTAATGTATTCACAGTAAAGTGTTTTTATGGTTTACTGCACCACAGTGTGTTCTGTTATTTATATTTTACAGTGAGGAACATTACGATATGTACCCCTCATTTACTAAGAAGATATATATAGTTGAGTCTCTTATTCCCGCTACAATATGCTGAAAGTAGCTGTACGAATCCCAGGTTGCTCGAGGTTGTCCCAGGATGCTCTTTTCAAATTAGTTTTGAGTGAATACATTCTTGTACCAGCAGCACTAGCTTCATTGAGTCCTGGATTACATTGAATTAAGTCTCTACAGTGACCCTTGACCACCCCTGCTGTTCTATCAGATCAGTGAACTCTAAGAGCAAAGGGGTGAGTACAGCTAAAGACACATCAAGCACTGTGGATGTTATTGTGATTAAGTCTTACTTATAAGGGTCATAAAATGTACAATCTTGAAGTTGTCGTCACCTCCACAACAAGGGGGTGGTTACACCAGAAGGCCACTCAACATCACTCAAGTAAAAACAAATACATTATTCTTTTTGAATATTTACATTCATTACTTCCTTAAAATATTCACAATAGTACATTCTGGATCTACAGTTTAGCCCTGTTAGCAAAACAGGTCCAGTCCCTAAAAAAAGCCCAACAGACTTAAAGGTACAGTTTGGCGATTTAACCTATTGAGCTTACCATTGGGATAGTGGGAAAGAGTTTTAAAATTATTTAGTTTAACTTTCCAATATAAAACACTCCTTTCGCCAACTGACGATGTAGCAAAGTGATGTGCAAAACACGTAATGGGTGGCACCCATTGTAAATGAAATCCAATTACAAAGATTATATTGAAAAGTTAACTACATTACTAAAAAACTCTTTCCAATTACCGTAGGCTCAACAGTAGGCTCAATGTATTAAATGGGCGAACTGTCCCTTTAACTCTGACCCGATTGACTGCCCAAACAGAGCCTGTTTGAGTCAGGCTCAAGTCTCACACTCTGAGAACCTGAAGGTAAACTAGAGGACCAGGGCTAGAGAGCCAGGGCTTGTTCCCAAGATGAGGCCAGTGGTTAGCCAGCACGCTGCTCAGAACTGCAAGCATGCTGCTCAGAGCTGCTGGTTGAGACCCCGCAGGTCTCTCCACATAGACCGCAGCTCCCTGTAGACCAGGGGCACAATGAACAGGATGCTGCCTCCGGTCTGTGGGGAACAGACAACACCACAATGCTATTAAAAAACTTAAATAGGATACCATTCATAACCAATACCCATGTATACTATGACTACAATACTACTACTATAAAAATGTCATAGTATACATCTTGCATGCTTGAATATGTATACATTATTTATTTTACATTAAATAAAGGTTAATAGTAGGGATGGGCATAATTAATCGATGCTCGATAATTGATCGTTAAGAAATGCGTCGATCAATTTATATTGTTAT